>CAJJDO010000159.1:0-246447 GCA_905183005.1 Paramecium pentaurelia
ATTTGGTAATTATTTAATATTCTCTAAATATAAATTCAACTACCATGGATTAAAATTAGGCATCACTTAGGCATTATTTTATGATGGTAAAATTTTTTTAAATTCTTGTAAGTATATTTAAAATGAATATGGAAAACGTAATCCTTCAAATTTAATTGTTCTATATATATAATTTTCTAATTAATCTGATATTCCATTTATAAAGCCATTATAACTATTATCAATATTTTAATTATTTTCAGGTTCTTCTTCGATAATGTACTAAACATCATCTGTCCAATAATTTAATTCTTCTTCCAATTCTTTATCAAAGATTTCTTAAGAATAATTTATTAAAGGAATATTTAACATTTAATGAATTTGAATATCTTGTTCCATTTGTTAATCAGCATTCACTTAAATTTGCCCATTTTTAATCAATAAAAAAGGCCAATTTTATAAATAATATTAAAATTATTCATTTTAAGAATTATATTCTTAATATCTTTAGTAGGTTTAATCATTCTAAAATACTTAGTCATTAATTTCTATTGGATTTATTTGTCCTATGATTCCTAATTCCATTTAATTAACTGATAAACTATTAGTAATTACTGGTTCTGTCTTTTCTAAAAGTAAGTTGGTGGCGACTTGATATAATATATTCAAGGTCTTAATCATAAAAAATAATTAATCTCTTTAATTAAAATATTTATTAATATCGCAGTTTTTAATTCCTTCTATGTATAGTTTTATAAAATTATAAGAATTTTAAGGTTCTTAGATATTTAATATACATATCTTGGCAACAGATTTTATTTATAGTAAAGTGACTAAAATATCAGATATGCTCAGTATTTTTTCATTTAAACTGTTAATAGATCTACTAATCTCAGAATACAACTATTTTATTATTAGTCTTCTAATCTCATAAGCAAATGGAACAATTATATTATTTTTTTTCTTATATAGAACTATAGTATCCAAACAAATACAAAATATAAAATTCTTAGATGGAATAATAAATCTTGTTATTAATGTAAGAAATGAAATTTTAGTAGGTAATTACGAATTTTCATATCCAATTTTATTTTTATATTTTTCAAGAAATTGGCTACAATTAATTCTTGAAAGTTATGGTAAAAGCAATGGAAATTTTGAAATAAGTAATTATAAAACATCAAATATGATTTTGCGATAATATTATTGCTCTTCATTATTTTCAAAATAAGATATAATAATTTATTCAATTAAAAGTTTCAAGAGGGTTTAAGTTTCATTTTTATGTTTGAAATTAAATTGAAATATTGCATTTCCATTTTAATTGATACTATTTAATGTATCAAGTTGAATACCATTTTTTAATATTAAATAGTCATTCTCTTCTGATTCATTAAATAATAAATTCATAATATATTTAACATCTTCTTATTAATGATTATTTTTATGAAGTTTTTGTAATTCTGGATGATTTTTTGATATTTTATATTGCTCTTTTGCTTAAATATTATATTATGCGGGTTACAAACAAATTGGATATATATTTTCATTTTAATAATGTTATAAATCTAATTATTGATTTGTTTTTTTGACTTCTTCTTTGTTTTCTTAATCAAAAATAGTTTTCTTTATTTATGCTTCTATTTATGCTCTTATAATGATTTTATCATAAATTATGGCTAATGATAATTTTGAAAGACTTATAAAATGAGTCTCTGAATCCCCTTTCACTTTAAATACTGATTACAAACCTTTCATTTACTAAACAAATTGGTTGATACATGATCTATTTTTTTAAAAAACTTTAACTAGGATTTCAATACATATCTAAAAAGTAATGTAATTTTAAACATTTGAATCAAGTATTTTTTAGACTCCTACTAATATTAAATTCAAAGATTCTTTATTTTTTGTTATTAAATTACTTAAAACTGCTAATATAAAATTTACAGTTTTAATTATTAAATTGTCAGCAACCTATTCTAATAAAACATCAAGTAATTTAAGTAATTCCTTTGCTATTGAGTCTAGTTATTTTTTTTATTCTTTTTATTATTATCTTTATTATTATATTTATTATTTATAAAGCAAGCTTAATACTAAAATAATACTTTATAAGTTATAATCAGGTTGGTTAGACATTTCAATTTCAACTCCTTAAAATTGTAGACTTAGGTTAAATAACTTCTAAACAGATAACTATAAAATGCTTAATATTTCTGATTAATTAAGTTGTATCTCAAGTCCAAACAAATTATCAAAGTTTGAAAATAACTTAATATTTTCTTTAAGTTGTAGTCTTATTGATTCTTATTAAACTTTGATTTATTAGATAATTAATTCATCACTTTATTGAGTTAATGTACCTTCTGATTCAAATCTGTATTAATTCAATATTAAAGACTCAATAAATTAATCCCTGTTTATTATTCGAGGATCATGCCTAAGTATGTAAGTTACTATTTGCCTTTAACACCCCATTTATTCGAGTTGGTTTATTAATTATTGATGGATCCTATTTTGGGAAATGCCATCAAAGTTTTTTAAAAATCTTGGGCTAGAAATAAAACTTGCTTCTTATAATAAGAATATTTGAATTTTTTTAATGCTCTCTTATGATGAATTTTTTGTTATTTATATTAGAGAACCTATATGTGAAATTATTTTAGATATAACTAACAAATCAGTCCCTTATGTAGGAATATTAGGAACTCTATATAAGTATCCTAAAATTTTTTTAATTTCATCCCCTAATTAATTTATGAGTTATGTGTTTGAGCTATCNATATGCTCAGTATTTTTTCATTCAAACTGTTAATAGATCTACTAATCTCAGAATACAACTATTTTATTATTAGTCTCCTAATCTCATAAGCAAATGGAACAATATTATTTTGCTTCTTATATAGAACTATAGTATCCAAACAAATACAAAATATAAAATTCTTAGATGGAATAATAAATCTTGTTATTAATGTAACAAATGAAATTTTAGTAGGTAATTACGAATTTTAATATCCAATTTTATTTTTATATTTCTCAAGAAATTGGCTACAATTAATTCTTGAAAGTTATGGTAAAAGCAATGGAAATTTTGAAATAAGTAATTACAAAACATCAAATATCATTTTGCGATAATATTATTGCTCTTCATTATTTTCAAAATAAGATATAATAATTTATTCAATTAAAAGTTTCAAGAGGGTTTAAGTTTCATTTTTATGTTTGAAATTAAATTGAAATATTGCATTTCCATTTTAATTGATACTATTTAATGTGTCAAGTTGAATACCATTTTTTAATATTAAATAGTCATTCTCTTCTGATTCATTAAATAATAAATTCATAATATATTTAACATCTTCTTATTAATGATTATTTTTATGAAGTTTTTGTAATTCTGGATGATTTTTCGATATTTTATATTACTCTTTAGGTTAAATATTATATTATGCAGGTTACAAACAAATTGGATATATATTTTCATTTTAATAATGTTATAAATCTAATTATTGATTTGTTTTTTAGACTTCTTCTTTGTTTTCTTAATCAAAAATAGTTTTCTTTATTTATGCTTCTATTTATGCTCTTATAATGATTTTATCATAAATTATGGCTAATGATAATTTTGAAAGACTTATAAAATGATTATATGAATCCCCTTTCACTTTAAATACTGATTACAAACCATTCATTTACTAAACAAATTGGTTGATACATGATCTATTTTTTTAAAAAACTTTAACTAGGATTTCAATACATATCTAAAAAGTAATATGATTTTAAACATTCGAATCAAGTGTTTTTTAGACTCCTACTAATATTAGATTCAAATATTCTTAATTTTTTGTTATTAAATTACTTAAAACTGCTAATATAAAATTTACAGCTTTAATTGTTAAATCGTCAGCAACCTAATCTAATAAAACATCAAGTAATTTAAGTAATTCCTTTGCTATTGAGTCTAGTTATTCTTATTATTATTATTATTATTATTATTATTATTATTCTAACTATTATTATTATCTTTATTATTATATTTATTATTTATAAAGCAAGCTTAATACTAAAATAATACTTTATAAGTTATAATCAGGTTGGTTAGACATTTCAATTTCAACTCCTTAAAATTGTAGACTTAGGTTAAATAACTTCTAAACAGATAACTATAAAATGCTTAATATTTCTGATTAATTAAGTTGTATCTCAAGTCCAAACAAATTATCAAAGTTTGAAAATAACTTAATATTTTCTTTAAGTTGTAGTCTTATTGATTCTTATTAAACTTTGATTTATTAGATAATTAATTCATCACTTTATTGAGTTAATGTACCTTCTGATTCAAATCTGTATTAATTCAATATTAAAGACTCAATAAATTAATCCCTGTTTATTATTCGAGGATCATGCCTAAGTATGTAAGTTACTATTTGCCTTTAACACCCCATTTATTCGAGTTGGTTTATTAATTATTGATGGATCCTATTTTGGGAAATGCCATCAAAGTTTTTTAAAAATCTTGGGCTAGAAATAAAACTTGCTTCTTATAATAAGAATATTTGAATTTTTTTAATGCTCTCTTATGATGAATTTTTTGTTATTTATATTAGAGAACCTATATGTGAAATTATTTTAGATATAACTAACAAATCAGTCCCTTATGTAGGAATATTAGGAACTCTATATAAGTATCCTAAAATTTTTTTAATTTCATCCCCTAATTAATTTATGAGTTATGTGTTTGAGCTATCAGCGTTAATCATTAGAATATAATTCTATATAACATCTTACAAATGATTTCCAAATTGTGAGTAGATAATAATCTTTTTAATATTTTAATTTAAATTAACTAAATTAATACTATTATTTATTTTTTTTAGTAATTAAAGAGTCATAGTGGGATGATTATTTGATTCAATAATAAGTCTAATTAATAATCTACTTAATGGCTGTAGATTATTCATATTATTCTATTATTATATAATCGCTTAACTTAAAATTTAAAACAAAATAATTGAAGCATCTCTATTCTTATTTTCAGTGACTAAAACTATTTCCAATAATGCACAACATTTATCAATTAGTTTAACAGACTAGTTTTAATTATTGACTACATTATTATTTTAAAATTAAAGTTATGATAAATAATGTAAAATTTCTGACAAACGTGAAGCTATCTAATAAGTTTAAATAGAACAATTTTCTATAAGCATTTTTTAATTGAAATGCAAAAATGTCACTTTTTCTAAAGTAGATCCTAATTCTCTTTCCCATTCATCTATTAATTATAATGCTTTTTCTAGACATTAACTAGAGTTAAAACCCTAAAATATACAAATAAAATACTTGAATAATAATGAACCTATCGAAGTTAGGGATTTTAAATAATTTAGCTAACATATCAAAATATTATTACTATCTCAAATATTAACATAAGCTTTGATTTTGTTAATTACATAATTCACGATGAAATAATAAAGTTTTTGTTTTTTTCTTTTGAATTTTTTAAAATTATGATTCAAAATCTTAATTAAAGTTTAAATTTTATTGTTAGTTATTTAATTCTTCCAACAATTATCCTAATACTTTTACTAATATTTCATGTATATAAATTCTACTCTTATCATTTATGCAATTAAACTTATTAATAAATATTGCTAAATTTAAAAAACTTTAGTCATAAATATTATTTTAAACAATTAATTGATAATTTATTAGGCGATCTAGAAATACTTTTGCATAATCATTGAATTTATTAATTTGTTCTCCTTTTGTTATATTTGCATAAAAAGATATTATATCCATAATTATTTCTGGATCTATTTTATCAGTACTCATTTTTAGAATAATTTCATTTAAGACATCAGGTAAATTAGAATTAACAATGTTATCAATTTCTTAAAAATTTGCATTAAGTAAATAAGAAATTAATCGTAAAGCTTGGCGGACAGTTTTAGTAAATTATCCTGACTACTGCAAATTATTTGCAATATAGCCTAAAACATGAGAATCTACAAACTTTTTAGCTATTTAATGTACATTATTATTATTATTATTATTAGTCTAAAATCCATCTATAAGAAATTAGTTATTATTTAATTAGAAATTTATAGCCCGAATGCAAGAATTCATAATAAGATCTGCGTCTGTCTCATTTATTTATACATAACCATTTTGAGTTGGTTTTTACAAGCTAAACACTTGATTAATGTAATATTCAACAATTTTAGTAAGTTCATCTTATCTCTAGTTATTTAAATGTGGATCATAATTTCTAATCAACTAACTTAGGAATAATACTGTTGCCTCTAATTATTTAGGAGTGAACAACATTCTATTGCCTTAAATATTTAGAGGTCTCATTAAATTATTGATTATCTAATTATAATCAAATTAAGAAAATTATCTATTGATCAATAAATTTCTTGAGAGAATTGAGAAGATACTACAGGTTAATGATTCATCTCTAACTAAATTTTCAGAAAGAATTTGAGGGTTATACTTTAAGGGATATCCTTAAATTACTTAATCTTATGCTATTTGTTCCATAGATAAAACATCTGAAAGTAATTTTACAAATTAATTATCTTAATCTAAATGTTAATTATTTATTGAAATAGTTTCAAGTACTTCTATTACTAAAAGTGGATCTATGGATTCAAGTTTAAATAAATCAAAATAGTTGATATTTCTTTCATCTCCAATAATTGAATTAAATAATTTTGCTATTTTTTATTATGCATTAATTCCATTAATTAGTCTTCTTTGATCCCATATCATAATGGATGCTTTTAGATGTAATTTGATTATTATATTTTTGGTTTGTTATGGATTTTTTTCTAATCCTCTTTTTATCAGGATTCTGTATTTTACTATTTCAATTAAGGGTGATAAAGGTTAATTTTGCTTATTTAATAGATTTCTTGACAAAGTGAGAGCTGATATTGAATCGTCATCTACTATTTATACTATCTACAAAAATAAATTTACAATTAATACTTTGTTTTAGAATTAATCATATTATATGTTATTATTATGATTTCTATTTTTACATATATCTTCATAACTTTCCTCTTATTAAGCTGGTTCATTATACTCAATATCAAATTATAAAGGGGTTCTAAGATCCATTCTAATATCTCTGTATTTTGGATCGTCTTAATAATAATCAACCAATTTTATCTTATTTTTGGATAAATAATTGATATGTTCATATAAAATTTTTTCTAGATATATTAATCTTGAGAAATAATTGTTTTAAATCTCTTAACGAGGGATCATAGATAGAGTTAAAATCTAAAAGACCTTTTCATAAATAATTAAATTGTCTGTGTATTCAATTATCTTAAGCAGTTGCTCTTAAGAAGAAAAATAATCTCTAAAATTTCATTATTATCTATATTTACTCAAATAGCTAAGATCTTTTTATGAATTCGTTGATAAAATCCAAGATCTATGAGCAATCATATATGGAATTATTTTATATCTCTATCACTATTTACTTTAAATTTTCATCAATTTTATTCAACATATATCTTAACAGATACCTACTTATAATAATTTGCTGGCACCTATTACCATCATTTACAAGATTTCTTAACTCTTCAATGTTAAAAGAATCTATCACTTTTATGATCTAAAATTTATTTCTAAATTACTTATTTCATTTCTTCTGTTATTTCTTCAGTCTCTTCTTCAAACAACATGCGTTGATTAAACATAATTTTTATTATATGAGAATAAAAATTAGCTAATGAAGTTTATAGATACTTTTCCTTAAATAATGTACAAAATTTAGCGTATTTATTTTAATAATATCTTGCTTAAATTGAAAAATTATAAAGATAAATAAGTTGAGATGATAATGATCATAAAATTTCAACTTTTAGAAATAAATAAAAAAATAATTGAAAAATATTTAATAAACAAAAAATAAAACTAATGCATTAAAATATCCCTCTATTAATTTATCTGATTTATTAACTTAAATTAAAAATAGAGAAAATTGATTATCTAAATAATTAAAGAGTTTTAAAAAGCTATAGAAATTAAGAAAAAAATAATCAATTAAGGAATGCAAAAAGCTAAATTTTATTTAGACTTACGAAAAAAGTTTGCTTTTAGCTAATTTAAATTAATAATTTCTACATGAATCAACTAATCTAGATAACAAATAGAATAGTCTTTTTAATTAGATACTATTTACTGTAAATCTTAGAAATTTTAAGATATAAATAATTAAAAATAGAGGACTTGAAGATAATTTAGTTATTAGTTAACCAATTGGATAATAATGGATGCTTTTATTGAGAAATCATTATCATGCATATCTGCTATATGATTAATTTAGGGTTCTATTGAAGTATCAAATTTAAAAAATAGAAAAATTGTAGAATGTAATATAGAGGCAAGAAATGAAATAACAATTTTTATGTTCAAATTATTTTTTTTTAAATTATATTTTTTATTTATTTAAGGAAATAGGTGAAGTTTAACATCAAATAATAGTTATTTTAATTAGGGATTTGGAAAAGTAAGTTAAACACATCAAAATAAAATTTAATAAAAAGAAAGTAGATCTAATTCAAAAATTAACTTTTTAATTAATTAATGGAAAGAAATTAAAAAAATAGATATATATTAACAGACCTAAAGTATATTTATAAAAATATATACTTCACTTAGATGATTAAAATAAAATTATTATTAAAAACTCAATAAAATCTTAATAATTCGATCACTAAACTTAAAAGAATTGAAAAAATCAGTTAAAATAGTCTTTTAAAATTTTGAGAGCAATATTTATTTCGAAGTGATTTATTATGGATGTGGTTTAAATGAAGAAAACATCAATTCAAAAAGACTTGATGATTGTAAATTAGGATTAGCATAATAAAAATATATTAAATTATTAGGAGCTAATGATAAATAAATTGAAATCATTTGCTCTTAATCTCTATATTAAATTAGAATTTTATTTGAATTAAAAATATTTTATTTTAGATACAGCAGATATTATGGGAGATGATATTCAGTTTTTAATTTTTAGTTAGTATTTACTTCTTGAATTTCAAAATATATATTATATGCCACTAATAGTAAAATTAAAATATTCCATCATCATATCTCTAAAAATTATGTCATCATTTAATAATTACTCTGAAAATTATTTGAATTATCTTCTTCATAAACATCTTTATAATCTATTAGCGGTAAATATGAAGAAAATATAGAAGAAATAGGGATTGCAGCAGAAAAATAATAATTATCTTAATTTTTTGAAGATTATTTAGAATAAACAAATATAAAAATTTAATTAATACAAGAAATTGTGATATCAAAGTAAAGATATAATTCAATTTTATTAGGAAGACTAAAAAAAATAAAAATTTAGTAATAAGCAACTTAAATGTTTAAGTAACCAATTAAAATTTTAAGGAAAAAAAACCAATAATTATTAGATGATCCTTGAAATAGAGCAATATAATTCACCTGTTGTACAGAATGTTGTGTTAATGAAAAAAAAGAGAACACATTAAATTTGATTGAAAAACATCATAAAAAAAGCTACTAATTTCTTGTAAGAGACAGCAGTTTCTTTAAATTTGAATTCAAATCAATAAAATAATTGAACTAATAATAATCTTGTTGGTTAATTCTGTAAAAAATTGTAAAGATAGAAGAATCTTAACTATAAAAGTTTTAGCCGTATCTCTATAGCCAAAAGCAAGATAAATTGTAATGAATAGAATCACTAACTGGCTGATATAGTTATTTTTGGTTGAAAAAACAATGCAAGCATTAAATACATTGATAAAGCTTTCATCAACACACATAAATAAATATTTTCTTTAATAGATAAGTGTAAAAATTAAAGGGATTTTTGAATACCTTTTTGGGTCTTTATAAAATTAACTAGAATTTATTTGTATTAAAATAAAAATAAATAATTATTCCCTATTTTTCTTAATTCTTGTTATATAATGTGAAAACTCATAAAATTTGTTGACTTAAATAATTTATTTTGATGAAGGCAATTATTTTAATATTAAATTTTCTTAATTAATTCAATCTTGATACTATCACTATAAATTTAGAACTTATTCACAAAATCTTCTAATAATAAAAATATGACTAAATAAACTTAAAAAATAAAGGAACCAAATTTTTTTAATTCAATAAAATTCTTTAATATTTAAATTTATTAATTATGCATTCGATCTTGAGAATTAAAAAATTCTATATTCTAAAATCTTATTATATTTATTTAAGTTTATGAATAATAAAAAGCAATAAATAATTGTTTAGCTATTTGGAAAATGGTACGATTTAACAGAGTTTTCTGAATATCATCCAGGAGGGAAGGAAATATTAGAAAAACTAAATGGAAAAGATGGGACAGATAATTTTTATGAGGCTGGACATCTATCTAATCATGCTGTATTGCAACATTTATCAAGACTTCCAATCATAGAGAAACCAAAACTATGAATAAATATATAATATCATTAATTAATTCAATCAAATATGGGTTTACGAATAAATTTTATACTGTTCCCTATTTGCTAATTCATTTTTTATTATAAGAATTAAGTTTATTAGCCAAAAATTTTTTAAGGAGATTCTTAAAAGTATAATTGTTTTGGTTAGATGATGTGTTGATTATTGTATTTGAACACTGAAGTTGATTAGGTTTGACAATGATTAAGATTTTATTTGTTTAAATCATATTTGGATATAATATCTGAGGGAGTACGTATTAGACTACTTCTTCCTGCTAGATGTTAATATTTCTTTCGAATCTCTATTGGTGATGATTCATGACAGGAATATTAACGATTAATTTAAAATCTCTCTTTACACCAACAACAGATTTAGTTAATCAATTAGACTGATCTAGAATCATTATGTTCTCCTTATATTTTTATAAGATCTCTTAAACCATTATGTTACTAATATAATCCAATTGTATTTTTAGATTTTATTAATGTATCTTAATCACTACAAATGTAAAGAGTTGGTACACTAGAATCAGCCCTTTAAATTTTGATATCTTCAAATTTGAAATTGCCTTATGATTCAATTTTTCCTAGATTTTTTATATTTACTTATACCTTTTAGAAGATATAGTACACTTTTAATTATCAACTTTGGTAACGAAGTGGACTTTTAAATCATCTTTACACATGCCTTATTGAGATCAGTAAAACATGAATCCAATACATATCCACTTACATAAGGTTGTTTTTTTAACTAGATGGTAGTCGCTCCCAAAGACCTCCCCCATAAAATAAACTAATTTTATTAGAATCTTTTTTTGATATCTAAAATAATGCATGTAATGTCATTTTGTTCTAAATACCTATTTAAATAAGTTATGTTACCCAAATGTTATGAGATCTCCTTAACTATGACCACATCCTTGAAAATCAAAAGTGCAAAAATTAAGATTATATTAAGCTGCAATATGAGCATATTTGACTCCTTCTACTTGACAACCATTAAAACCATGACAATAAATTATGCAGCAATCACTTAATGGGTTTATTTGAAAAAAAGAGCACTTTAATTGATGACCCTAACGATTTATAATACTAATTTCATGTTTGAACAATGTTCCATTTGCAAGAGAGAGTCTTTCAGGACCTTAAATATTCTTGATTAGTACCCAAGTCAAACATTTGGTATTCTAATCTACGAGGCCTTAAAAATTTTCTACATTCTTATTCAAAATACATTGATATTAAATTAATTTTATTTATTTTTCATGTAATTTTTAACCTATATCCGGATATCAAACTCAGAAATCAATCCTAAAAGATAATCAATTCTTTTTGAATTTTATTCCTTCTTTTGGATCCTCCAAACTATAGTACAAAAGAGCTCCTTCATTAATATTTAATCCTTAATACATTTTTCTGATATTCCTTGATATTTGAACCTATTTTGCATATGTTATTTCTAAATTACAGCTATTATGTTTTGTGTAAAATAAGAAACTTGTATTTATTTATTGAAATCACTATATAGAATAAACAACTTTTTCAAATGATTTTATTTAATAATTCATTAATAAATAGTTAATGTGTAACTATAAATAAAATCTGCAGATTTTATAATTCAATTTTAATATAATCTATTAGTATTGATAATTTTGTTTGTGTTACATTATTTTTTAATCTTCATTTACAAGTTTTTGTATGTTTTAATTAAATTGATATTATACAAATTTTGAAGTAGATTAAATAATAAAATATAATATAGAGAGGAGAACTTAAATTAATTAGCAGCTATGTATTTTTTAAGAGATGATTCTATATTAATGGATAACCATTTTTAAACCTCTTCTGTAAATCATTAGAATTCTTTATCTTTATATTGATGATTAGTTTTGTTAATAAAAGTAATTATTGGTGATAAATTTTGGAATAATTTTTGTATTGAATAAATAATTAGGATTTGTAATTCAATAATAGTAATGTCTTGTTTAAATTGGAATATTATCTGTTAATGTATTTCATTGGAATATTTTAAAAGTATTTATCAAAATATAAAAAAATAATAATAAATGCACAATTACAACGTCGATCATAAATATAAGTTTTAGACCCGTATAGGTAATTGGTTTGAAGAATGGGAATTAGATGAAACAAAGTGATAATATGTGTATAAATTATTTAGGAAAAAGGACTACTTAAAAAATAGATAAAATGGATAACTGGCAAGCATAGTGAAAGACACAAAGACAAATTTCAGTTTAAGATTAGCATCTCTATCTTTTCCTTAAGATGATTACGTCCATTTTGGGTTTCATTTGATGCTTTAAAATTTAAAGACTTAAGGATTTTTGTCAATAGATATTTAAGAGAGATTGAAAATAGGAGAGGAAGCATACAATATTACAACTGCATAAACTTCACAACCTACAGTGAGATCAGTATTTGTTATAATTCCTTATACTAAAGAACCTAATTACTATGGAGATGATATATTACATTATGGATAACATTTCAGAATTGTGGCAAATCCTAGAATATCTAATAATAAAACATTTTATCTACATTCACTTCCATAAACACCAACAAGATGTGCTAAGATATCTAGAAAATAGGAAGTATGTGCAATAGAGAGTGATGTATTCAATACAGTTTGGAAATTGGAATATGCTGATCCAAAAATAAGATTTGAAATGGAAGGATAACCAGTTAGATCAGATGATACTGTTTTGATTAAACATTCTTTTACTTAACATTGGTTAGCTAGTGATGATATTATATATTAAAATGATTTTGGAAGAGAAAGAGAAGTTTTTGTGCATTCTTATTAATGTTTAAACAAAACTTAAAACTTAATTGCTGAAAAAGAAGGGAGAACTACTATTGATATTCCTTTAAGAAATCAAGAGTAACAGAATAGGTTATTTTAATAGACCATAAAATTTATGGAAATTTTAGGTGGCTAAAAATAAAAGTGAACAATTTGATGAATCTGTAATGGATGACAATAGAAATGTAAAGAATTTAATGATAAGAGTAAAATAATAAATTACAGGAAAAGGAGCCTATGGATTAAGAGGATTAACAAAAATATTTATGGAAATGGATTAAAATAATAGTTATAATATATAAAATATTATTTTAGATGGTGTAGTTGAATATAATGATTTTAAATGGGGATTGAGGAATTTTGGATTGAATCTATCAGAAGATGAGACCAAAATGATTTTCTAAACATTTGATAAAAATGGCAATGGTAAAATTGAGTTCAATGAATTTTTGGATGCTTTTAGAGTAAATATCTAAATTAAATAAGTCATAAATGAATGAAAAAAGATTGTATTATGTATAAAGAGCATATGCATCGATTGAGCAAAGAGCAGGTAAAGTCACTTTAGAAACTATGGGTCGATTGATTAACGTAAAGGAACATCCAGATGTTTTGAAAGGATATAAAACTGAAAGGCAAGTATTCTAGGACTTTGTATCTAATTGGAATAAATCTAATCCTGATAAAGTGATACAATTTTAAGAGTTTGGAGAATTTTATTAAGTAATGACTGTATGTTTATAGTATAGGATGTATCATCTTCTGTGCAGTAGGATGAAACTTTTGAGGCTATATTAAAGAAATCGTGGAATTTATGATAATTATTAATAATACATAATGAGCATTAGATTATAAGACATGAAGTTATTTCTTGTTAAAGACGACTAACCAGTCAAAATAGAATTGAAATAACAAGATGATATTCTATTCAACCTTGTTACTAAAGCAGGTTTTTATACCAGAATAGCTTTTAGATCGATCACCAATCAATATTTTAGTTCCAGTAATTGAAGGCAATTAACCTATTACAATTAAAGTAAATGATTACAATGCTGAAATCCTTCCAGACAATCTTGAAATGTAGTCAACATATAAATTGCTACTTGAAAATGGGTAACTTAATTAAGAACCTATTTAATCTGGAGATACTTTTGCATTGTCATTCAAAGTTCGAAATGGAAATACAAATACTTAAGGAATAACAGGAAATTCAGTAATGAATGGATCAACCCTATCAACTTTATAACTATCCTAATTGAGACACAAATTGGTTGAATAAGGTAAAGGAACATCAATGTATTAATCTGCTTCATCTCTCAGACACAGTATACCTGAAGTATCTTTTTCAAAAGCTCAGAGGTTAGTATTATCATTATTATTATAGATTCGATAAAAACTTAACTCTCAAAACTGAATTCAATTACAGTATTCCTGATACTATAGGATCATAAGGCAGATAAACTGGTTTCGGATATGGCAATAAATTCATTTCTCCTTTATATGTTCAAAGAAATGCTGAACAGAATCCACCTCCTGATGCATATTTCAATGAAGAAACCAAATAACCCACCAAATATCGAAAAACAAATTGGTCTTAAAGTGAGAGATTCAAAATGTCATAAACTGTTCAAGGACCTAGTCCTAATTCCTATGATGTTACATAAATTATTGGTTAAAATAAAGTAAATTAAAAAATGGATAATTTAATTATAGCCCTCTTGTACTATTGGAGCTAGAATAAAGCCATTAGCTACATTTTAAGAAAAGGTTCCTGCCTCTAATACTTATGAAATTAAAACTTAAATTATTGAGCCTTCAAGATTTAATAAGATAACACTTGGATATGGTAACAAGTCTGATTTCACCAAAAATGATAAAACTCCTGGACCTGGTACTTATGAATAACCTTCAGTTTTTAAAAATATGTCTTCTTCTATATTAAATAATGGAACATTAAGAACAAATGTAATGAGAAAATGATATTAAGTCTAAATTTAAAGATTTCATTTTATTATTTATATTTAATGAAATATTTTTTACTAAATTGATTTTTGCATCACTCCATTACCTATATATTATTGATAATGCCATTAAAAAGATAATAATATATATCAATTTGCTAAGTTTTTTCAATAATTATAAGAAATAAGTTAATATGCTGTTTAGCTCTATCAATTTATTTGAAATTACCTCAAATGTTCTGTTAATAAGGTATGGAAGATAATTTTATAAGATTATAATTTTAAGAAATATAAATACATATAATTGTTTGAGCTCAGTTAGACAAACTTAAGCCACACAAAATTGATTAAATAATCTACTCTTTGAAATTATCATTCTTCAAAAGACATAATTTGATTATGTAATTTAAATATATTATCAATAATCTTAGAATCGATTATCGAAAGTTTGATATGATTTTTAAAGCATCCTATCCTATTTCTAATAAGTATGGCAGATAGAAGAAGATATATCTTGTTATTGTTTGCTGAGAATTTACAAAACTCAAAAATTTGGAAAATTCATTAAAAAAATATGAATTCTATAACTCTAAAAGTATTGCTGCAAGTATTAGAATTATATAGAATGTATATTTCCATCTATAACAGTTGATCTGGAACCCATAATTTTGAGTGCAAACATAAATATCATTACTTTGAGATTCTGGTGTATTGCAAGAGTCTTTTATAGATATTTTATTTATAAGTTCTCCTGGGGTCCAATTAGATTATTATAATTCTATTTTTCATCAGAATGTAATCATTTATTTGATATTGACAATTTCTCTAATTTATTATATTATCGGGATTCCCTTTGTATGAAATATGTACATTTAGAATAGAACAAGAGTAAATGTAATAAAAATTTAAATTATTTCTATTTGATGTAATTAAATTTAATTAGAAGAGTTCACCATGAAAACTAATAGAAATCTAAACTTCTTGATAATTATGAATATTATAATGATAGAAAAAAATTCATTTTAATAAAAAATTATAATCATAAATTGTACTTGTTCCTAGTCTGCATCAAATTCATATCGTAAATAGAAATAGAAATAGAAATTTCGATTACTTAGAAATCATGTATAAAATTTTTAATAGAATTACTATAAATTTGTTATAATACTAGTTTGAAGATAAAAAATATTTGTACTCTTTATTTAATAAATATGGAATGTAAATTGCTTTGTATTTGGAGAACAGGATAAATTCTTTGTATCAATAATGTTTTTTGTTAGAGTATTTAATAGAATTTATGAATAAATTATTGAATATTATAATAATTATCAAAATTTACTAATGCAATTTAAAAAATAGTGGTAAACAAAAGAGAATAAACTAAATTTGTAATTAATTGAAGATTTTATATCGCAAATTAAAAAGTAATTAAAATAGTATTGCAAAAAAATACAAGTCATCTTAATATATTTAGATTCATTTAATTAAAAAAGTAGGTCTAATATTACAAGGGATAGAATTTGTTAATCTATTACAAAGTTATTTATATTTTGCTAAAATTTGGAATGCATATTAATTATATTACAAAAAACAAATTGATTGAGTTCAATAATGAATTTATACAATATTTCAAAAGGAATTGTAAGATGAAGAATATCAGCAATATATATAATTGGAAGATTGATTTTCATTGTTTAGCTCTATTTTGGATATTATATAAAGCATAATTTTTAATGGTGGTCAAAAAATAATAATTAAAAAAAATCCTTTTATATAATTGATCCCTAAGACAATCAGATTGTTAATTACATAGTATTATATAAGGAAGTTTGTTAAAAATGATAGAATTTGGGGTGTAGAAAGCTGCAAGAAAATTAAATGATTGAATTTAATTAAATCTAAATAAATGTCAACACAAAAATCTGAAAAATCTATAAAAAATCATTAATAAGATGAAAAGTTGAAGAAATTGTTTATGAAAATAACTCTAAATTCATTACGCAAGTATTTTAACACTAAATAACTTCCATATCATCCCTTGATTACTTGCGTAAGCATTAAACCAGGATGCATCAATCGATGTGCCTCTCTTTAATCATATCCTAATTAATCTGTATGGAAATCTCTTCTAGAGTTACCTAATGAAATGCAACAAGAAGTTGTTGAGTTTCTAATAAATGAGTTGAATGTCAAATAATAAAAATTCTCATCAAAATTTTTAATAGAAGGCTAAGAAAGGATAAGGAATAACTTTGACTTTTAGAGCTTTTACAAAGAGCCAATTAAGCCTGACATCCTACCAAATGATAATTAATCAGATTCTAAAAAAGTCGAAGACATTGAAATTAAGGATGATGGAACTAAGATAAAATAAAAGAAATGGTTCAAAGGGGAAGACTTTGTAAGTGAATCAAAGTAAATTGCAACATAGATGAGATTATGTAATCAAATTCCTCCATTAGTAACAGTCAATTCAATTCATTATCACAAAATGAGAAGTCTTCTAGAAAAAATTAAGGAATAGAAATTTAAACAGTCAGAGGAAATGAAAATCTTTGTAGAAGAACTTGAGAAGTTTATTTAAAAGGACCCAAAATCAATGGAACTTAAAAAAAAGAAGAAGATTAAAAAATCTAATGATAAAAAGGATCATCAACATGATGATTAAGAATCCATTTAAAGATCAAAATCACTTTAAGATGAAGTTAAAGTCGAAGATAATTCAGCCTAAGATTTCCTTGATCAATTCAAAATGAAAATTAAATAGATTGAACCTGGGGTTGTTCTATACCTTCCATAATATAAAAAAATAGATCCTTAATACCATCAATATTACAAAAATCTAGAAGATAGTTATTTCAAAGATTTGTATTATAAGGTAAAGGTTGAAGAAATAGTACTAAATACTAAAAATATCTTAAGGTTCGCCAGACAAGTTTTTCAAAATTTAGATTTTATTATTCCATACAAGCAAGAAAACCTAAATTCTTTGAAATGAATATGCATATTTACAAAATTTAACTTATTTCTACATAAAATTTTTAATAGTTTTTAAATAATACTATTTTTAATTATCAGTTTATAATTTTAATAATCCTAATCTTAATTATTAATTTAAAATATACTTGATTTCCTATAAGTTAGTATTAATTATCCAAAAATAAGATTTATAGTATATTATTATAATTACTATCTTAATAGAAATTCTAAATATCTGTATAATTGTTTGTATTGAAAAATATATATAAGTATAATTGCTGTCCAATTTTAGTTAGACTTAAGATTTCTTTAAGGAACTTGTAAATAAAGAATATTAGATCAAAATATAGAACTAATTAATATATAACAGATCAATAATTTGAATTATAATAAACTTTGAGTTAGATGTGTAGGATTAATTAAAGCAAGAATTTACAGTTAATAGAATTAGTTAAGTATTATCAATATTTTAAGTTTTAATTTAATATAAATAGAATAGAATAATAATGTTCAGTCAGTTTAAATTTTAATAGTAGTTTAAAATTCTATAAACCATATATTTTTTAATAGAATTTAATAGTATATATTAGAGAAATTTGTATAACTAGAATTATTGAGCATTTCTTAAATAATATTTAAATAACTAATTAAAAATTCAAATAATATTTATTCATTTAATATAAAGAGTTTTCTATTAATAATATTAATTTTAATTTATTTTTAATAAAACCTTATTCAGAATATAGTTTATAATTAAAAATATTTGATATCATCTAAGTGTTATGAAGAATTATGAAATAATAAGATTTTGTTCAAATTAATATTAAATACTTATATGTCCAAAAATTTTGGAAAGTTACCAAATTATCAATTAATAAATTAACAAGTGTTTAAAGTATTCAAAGAACTTATAATTTATATATTCCTCTTAATTAATGCGATTGTATAATAATAATTAAAGAATATCTAGACTAGAAAGTTTAATTATAGGATAAATTTTAAAATTATAATAAGGAAATTCAAGTGATTGGATGTAGAATTTTAGTGTAATTCAAGATCAAGAAATTTAAATATTCATATATATATATATATTAATAAGGTTTTGATGATGAATAAAATTGTTAATCATAATCATTAAAGAGAATAGAATATAAAAATATTTTAATTTTTGAATTATATTTTATACTACAGTTTAATAAATTATAATGATTAAGAATTATCTAATATAGATTATTTTTTTTAATTAGGTAAATTTTAATTGATATTTATTATTACTGGATATTATTGATTTTAGGTTGTAAAAATAATTAAAATATTTATAACCAAATTTTTAATTGTAAATTTAATTTAGGCGCACATATTATAATTAAAATAGTGCGGTTAATGAGAGAGGAAGAAATAATAAAATTATATGTAGGATTTCTTATTTATAAGTGATTGCATGTAACCTATTATTAAGAAGGTAAAACTAGACCTTTTTAATTCATTTGAAGATGAAACGATGTCAGCTATCATTAAAAAAGAGTAGCCATCTTTTATACCCTTTTTAAGCTTAAGATAAAAATTTGGAATACATCAAAAAGGTGGGTTTTATCCACTTCCAAAAAAATATGCATGTCTTTTAGATTTATGCAAGAGAATTGAAATGAATTACTTAAGAAATTAATGTTAAATATAGTTTACTGTACAAAATAATTTTACAGAAATCATTTAAGTTCTTCAATTGTTAAATTTAGATCCTAATTTATACAAATTGAAAGTGATTTAGGATGGGATAGTTATTTAGCATCCCTTATAAAATAATTTTAACAAGAATGATAATAAAACAATTGTAAAATGTAGTTAAGAATAGAAATAATTATCTGAATAAATTGAGAATAGAATAAAATTACTAAGATAGAAATTAGATTAATAAGTATAAATAAAACATAAAGAGCATTTAACAATAAATAATTGTGAAGATTTTGAATAATTCGGATCTTAATTTAAAATCTATCATAATGACTTTGATTTGAATGATTCACCTGATGTAAAGCCAATAAAATTGAAAAAACAAATATTTTCTAAAGAATTAATATAGTTTCATATTGACATATTAAATTGTCTAATTGAACACTACGATAAAAGAGGTGTTAGTTTCATGTTTTATGATAATATAGTTACAATACTTAGTGTTCATTTGAATAAAGTTAAAAGTGAAATAGAAAAAGGATTAAAAAATATAATGAATTTGATACCAGATAAAATGAACATTCTTATGGATCATATAAATAAATAAAGATGGATGATTTAGTTAGATAGAGCTTCTTTATTGTAATTAAATAAGTAAATTATATTGAATTAATTTTTGTGTTATTGATATTTATAATAAAACACAATATATTATATTAAAAGTTTTATACTTATAAATTGTTAAATAAAAAATAATCTAGTCCTTTAAAAATTTTAGTATATAAAAATATTAATAAATAATAATATTAATAGATATTCTAATCTCTCATATTTATTCTTATCTTCATTATTTAGTAAATAAAAATAGATAAAATAATATTTTTGATTATACAGCAATTTTTATATAATAACAATATAAAACGGATTAATAATATAAACAAATGAAATATATAGCTATCCTTCTCTTAGTATTGGTATTAACGAATGGAGCAAATATTAGAAAACATAAACAAAATAAAGGAACTAAGCATACTTAAGATTTAGTACAAATTGAGTAATAAATTGTTAAAATTGCATTATAGATCTGAAAATGTTGGAAATTCTTATGATTTAAGTAATAATGTTGGAGTTATATCCTCATAAGAAATGGTTGTTAATGCTTTAACAAATTAGGACAGAATTGAAAAGGCTGAATCTAAAGAAAGAAATGCTATTCATAATGCTTTGAATAAATCTCATAAATCTTTTGTATAAGTTAGTGATAATGAAAATTAAGTTTATGTAGAAGAAACTTTAGATTAAACTCCTAAAAAAGAAATTAATTTTGCAGATTTATTTACAAATGATGGTTCATCACCTGATATGGGAAAATAAGCTCTTATTGAAGATTCTCCATCTCCTCCTATGGTTTATATTCAATAAGATGATAATTTAGATTATGTTAGAGCAATTGATAAATTAGATTTGTTAGATGAGAATGGTTAACCACTTTAATTACTTCCAGAAGAATTATCACTTTTGGAAATGTCTTAATTTGAAAGTAGATTCTAATAAACTGAGACTCCATAAATGGAATAAGCACCAAGTTGGAATTTAGAAACTGCATATGAAAAGACTCCAGGTTAAAGTGAATTATCACCAGAAGAATTATAAAGACAAACTGATCAAATGGTTGATAGTTTAAGAGGAGAGCTTGAAAATGAAGATATTTGATCAAGCAAATATAATAAAATAAATATATAATGAAGAAACATTTTAACTATGAAATTTCTTTTGAGTAGCTAAATGGTAGAATGCCTCCTACAAATACTCCTTGTGATAAATAACCAATCATACATTTCGATTCTAATGTACATGTATTTTGGCCTAGTGATCAAAAATTTTATACATCATTAGAATTGAAAAATTTCGTCAAATAAGACTTCTTCAATCATCCATTAGTATAGCATTTAAAACCACTGATACATCGGAAACCAATTCAAAAATAATATCTAATTAGACAGTTTGAAGATCCATTAGTAGTAATGTATTTATTTTTACAGTCTTAAGATGGAAAAGAAAAGAGAAATCCTCAAAAATTTATCATGGTTTGCTAGTATAAAAAATAACTCTAATGAATTTGCTAAGACTCTTAAATTTAGACTAAATCAATTATCATAATAAAATTATAATTAGATCAGCAAAATTATTATAGAACTACTTACATAAAAATAGTAAATAAATTATTTTAACATATTTAGAAAAGATGAAATAATCACATTCATTGAAGAATTAATTAATATAGCTGCAAATTAAAATAAATTTCGTTAATTGTATAGTTAATTAATGAAAGAAATAATTAAAAATACAAATTCTTATTAATTATTAGATAGTTATTTAAATACTTTTATTTATAATTAAGAAAATTATGAAGACTTTCAAAATTCATATAATAAAGATGACGAAATTGTAGTATTGACTAAAAGAAAATAAAATTTTATTGGAAGTAATATATTTTATTATTTAGAATATAAATTTATTGTCCATCTTTATAAAGATAGAGTTATTAAAATATATTACATTAATAATTCTATCATCTAATTACAAAATAGATTAATCTTTCTTTTAGACAATCAACATTTATAACAATTCTTTACCGATGAAATTGTTGAGTCTCTACTTGATATTATTTCAACAAGTATCCATAATTAAAATTATAGTGAAGAATGATCTATTTATTAAATAATATAGAGAGGATACTTAATTAGAATAGGATTTCATTACATTTTTAAAATAAAAAGAATATGGTTAATGGAATAAAGATTAATTTTGCTTTTCTCCAAAAGGAATTAGAATTCTGTAAATTAATAATGAATTATTTTAGATTATGTTGGATTGAAAAACGAGTTTCATCATAAAGATTAAAATTATTGATTGGTAATCTATTGGAAAAAATAGATAATAATTGGAAAAATAAAAAATAAAATTCTAAAAAGAAAATAGATAATTCTGAATCAAGTGATTCTGATATTGAAGAATTACCATTAAAATAAAAACCTTCAATTAAATTAAATGTTTAAAATTTAGATTTAATAAATGAAGAAGAAAATGATTTTTCAGTTTAAAAATAACCTACAATTAAATAGATACATTCTAATTTAGAAAGAATATTTTTAATCAAATAAACTTAAGACTATTATTAAGAAATATTAAAATTATATTCTTCAATAAAATAATCAGAATTAATAATTTCATTTTGGAATTGTTATTTAAAATTAATAACTAGAATAACTTCTGATAATACTTAAAAAGTTGAGTATGCTTACAAAATTTACTCAAAAACAAATGAAGATTTCATTAAAGAATTAATCTTATAGCAAATTCAAATTAGATTATCTGAAGTAATTTACGATATCATTGACTCCAAATTTGGAGTTAATTTTATGATTAATATTCTAAAACCATTTATTGAATAAGATATTAAATAACTTCAACTCTTTTTGCAAATTGAAATTAATGAAGAAACTCAAGACTTTTTGGTTATATTAATACCAAAATTAGTATCTGCTTAAAATGTATTTATTATTATTTATTATATTAGATTTAAATTGTTGAAAATATAGAATTCTTATAGAATTTTCTCATCGCTAATTTATTACTTAATAAAGATCAATATAGTAAAGTTATGGATAATATAAAATGATAGAAATTTTGATAATTAATATTTTTGAGACATTAAACATTTCTATAATACATTCTAAATTTGTTTAACATTCTATTTTTATTTATTTTTTATTCAACCTAGCTTTTAGCATCCTCAAGTAATTTCTTTTTAATTTTTGTTAAAATTTCTGATTTAATCTGTAAAATTATCAATTTTCTTAAGTGTGCTAAGATCTATGGCTACCTTTTTTTTAAATGAGATTAATACATTTAGAATATCAATAAATTTAGTTTAATATTTTTTAAGAAGAAATTGAGTAGATTTCATTATAATAAATTCTAATTTTTAATAGATTTTTTCATTTTTAGATCATTAAAATATTTATTAAATAACTTATTTTTGGAACAGATGAGGTAATAGAATAAATTTTTAACAGAAACCATTTAAGAATTTCTTTCTATCAATAATAGACATTTTATTATTTCCTCTAAAAAGTTTTTTTCCAGGTAAATTTGGGATATAGCATTCAGAACAATAGTTGAGCTAAAAAGTTTATTTAAAGCTAAGAAATTCTTGCATCTATGATGTACTTAAAAGTTTTTATGTTTTTCAGATCCTTTAATTATATAATTAGTTTGTTTTGAAAATAAAGATTGAAAAGTAGTTTGAGACTCAACTATGTCAATGATATTTTAAAACATTTATTATATAAATTATATTTAACTAACAAAATATTTGATGAAATAGAAGGTTTCATAAATATCTCCAGATAAATTATATGCTAGTTTATTGAAAAGGAAAAATGAATAAGAATAATAGGCTCGTTTAAAATCTCCAATTGTAACTGCTAATAAGTATAGATGTGATTTTCATAGAAATTAGATATTTAGTTTCCAGTAACAGAAATAGTGGGGGTAGTTAAAAAATAGAAGCAAAAAAGTCAAGACCTGCAAGTGGGAAGGATTTGAAGGATGTGAGCAAGGTTTTATTGAAGAAGACAAATGCACGTTAAAATAGCAAATTAGTTGAAACAAAGGAGAATTCTTAGAATTTATCAACAAGTGCTCTTTCTTTATTACTTAAAATCAAATAAGATAAATATGAAAATAAACAATCTCAAATTTAATAAGCAAAAGATCCTTATAACTAAGAAACTATTCAAAAAAAGTATTAAAAATTAATGGAAATGACGAAATAATAATAATAGTTAATACTAAAACCTAAATTATTTAAGGGACCACGTTCTATTAGTAATCCAGATATTTCTACTATGTAATTGTAAATAGTGAAAGCAAATGGTTAAAGTGCTGCAGGTATGTTATACAATGGATAAACTAAAACCAATTAAGATATATTTAAATTAATTCCAAAATTTTGTCACAGAGAAAATGATTGGTATATTTAAGTATCTGATGGACATGGTACTAATGGTCATTAAGTTGCATAATTTTTATAAGAAGTACTTCCACAATTTGTTTAATAAGGTGTTGTACATATGACATCATGTTATGAGAGAGATAAGTATGTTTAAGTTTTGAATTTAGATAAATCAATTAAGTGTTAAAGAATTGTTTTTTGTAGACAAGTGATGAATTGATGGATAGTGGAATAGATATAACATACTCTGGAGCAACTACTGTTATTGTATTGTCATTTGATAATGTGTTATATTGTGCAAATATTGGAGATAGTAGAGCAATAATAGGAAGATATGATAACAAATTATCTGTTATTGAATTATCAAAAGATCATAAGCCAGATTGTTTTTTGGAATAGGCTAGAATTCTATAAAGAGGAGGGAGAGTCTAAGCCTATAGTGATGAAGATGGGAATCCAATAGGACCAGCAAGGGTTTGGAAATTAGATGAAGATGTACCTGGATTAGCAATGTCAAGGAGTTTTGGAGATTATGTTGCTAGTTAAGTTGGAGTAATTTGTGAACCTGAAATTATTAAGCATTCTTTATTGCCATGTGATAAATTTATAGTTGTTGCTTCTGATGGAATTTGGGAGTATATATATTTATAATGAATTAGATTTCTATCAAATGAATAAGTTGTTGAGATTATTTATGAATATTATAAAAAAGATGATAGTTAAGGAGCTTGTTAAAAATTGATTTAATTAGCAAGAGAGGCTTGGCAAAGAGAAGATGAAGTCATAGACGATATTACAATAGTTGTTGCCTTTATTAAATGATCTTTAATTTCTCACTAAATAAATTGAATTAAGACGGGAATATTAATATTTTATAAATGGATTATGATTCTCTCTATTTACTATTGCCAAAAGAACCCAAGAAATGGCAAGTATCTGATGTTATTATTTGGCTGCAATTCATTGGACTAGGTTAGATGGAGGACAAGTTTGGTATGTAGTTTCCATAGTTCTATTGTAGTAAATTGTTCAATTGATGGATCGATTCTAGAAGAAATAACAGAGAATGATTTGGAAGAAGAGTTAGGAATCAACTAAAAAATAATCAAAAAAAAGTTAATGAATTGTAATCATAATCTAATCAATAGGGATAACAACTGGATTAAAAGAATATAGTATATATTTATGTTAAATGAAACTTAATACCATTAAAAAATCACCAAATGAAGAATTCACACTTTTAAAAAATGTAAATGCTTGTTAAGATAAATAATGTTAATCTATTATTAATCAATACGATGAATTACATAATTCTTAGAACAAAATGAACAATTAGTTTGAAAATTAACTAATCCTATAACCTTTAGAAAGTTAATAAAATAATTTTTATTGTATCAAATAAGTTGGAGCAAAAATTGGAAGACATTCTAGCAATTAGATTCTTATATTAGAAGAAAATATTAGTAGATTCCATGCTGAAGTTACATATTAAGATTCTAAAGTATCTCTACATATTATCATTATTTATAGTTTTATATCAAAGATATTGGAAGCACTACAGGAACATATATTAAAATTTAAAAAAGAATGAACCTCTTTCAAGATATGCTTATTGAATTAGGTAGTAATTTATTTTAAGTCACTCAATTGGAGGAAGTCTCTAATGGTATTTAATTGGGACTCCTTGTTTTGGAAGGTCCAAATTCTGATGAACAAATAAGTTTTCATCTTAATCAAGATAAAAACTCAGTCACTTTTGGTAGAAAGACTAATGCAGATATAGCATTTCCAGAGGATCATCATTTATCTAATTTGCATGCTAAATTTTATTTAGTAGATAAGAATGTAACTATTGAAGATCATTCTTCAACTAATGGGTATATTAAAATATAAATTGTTTTTTAGAACTTGGTTAAGATTATCTCCTGATGGTAAACCAAGTTCAATTTATCCACTTACTTTAGAAGATGAAATGACTGTTATTAGAATTGGCACAGTTAATTAATATCTATGTCAATTAGATAAATTAAGTATAAATTATAATGAATACAATTTTTGTACATTGTGTCATGAAAATGAACGAGATGCATTGTGTCTTCCTTGTAAGCACAATTCTACTTGTTTCAAATGTAGTAAAAATTTGTAATTATGTCCAATTTGCAAAATGAAGATCTCATAGCAAATTAGAATTTACAAAAATTGATTAAATATTAATTTTTAATTATGATAGTTAGTTTTTTATTCTTTTTTTTAAGAATTAGTTAAGACATTCTCAAATTTCAATTATAAACTTTTTTGTTGTTCATTTAAAATATTTAACATCTAAATAAGTATTTGAAAATTATTCTAAAGAAGTAAGAATCTTATTTTAAAGATTTTTTAAAGATATAAAATTTTAAACCATTCTATATTTACTAAATATAATCAATTGTAATTATTAATGTTAATAGTAATAAATAGAAATGTAGTTTAAATTTATGAATTAATAGTAGAAGATTTTATATATTAAATTTTAGATTAACATATAAATTATATTATAATAAATATTATTTTATAATATTTTAAGAAAAATGAAAATTAAAAGTAATTCTTAATTTATTTATATTAAAAATCTAGTTATTAATAACAATAGAATTATAAATTTGTACAACATTAATAAAATAATATATCAATTTTATTTATTGTTGTTCTCTCCTCCTTCTTAGTTTTATTACTCTCCAGTTTATTCAGAAGATTATTATTATTATTATTCACTAGCTCCTCCAGTATTTCGATACCTAAAATTTATAAATTAAATATTATTACATTGCTTATCCAATCTTCATGGCTGCATTTTTAACACCTTCAACTGCATCCTTAAGTCTTTAAACATCATTTGCAGTAAGATTTTCAGTTAATAAAACTCTTAAATTTTAGATGGCACTTTCAATCTCTTAAACTTCATTTGGTTATAATTTGCTCTTATGTTCATTGAGTGATTTTTCAGTATTAAAAATAGCACCATCAGCTTCATTCTTTAAATCAACAAGTTCCTAAAAAATAGAATAAAATAATTACTCTTCTCTTTTTATCTTCATCCTTATATTTTTCAGCTTTATTAATCATATCTTAAATTTCAGCTTCACTTAAACCACCTGATGATTAAATTGTGATTGAATGATCTTTTCCAGTAGCTTTATCTTTAGCAGATACATGAACAATACCATTGGCATCAATATCAAAAGTAACATCAATTTAAGGAACTCCTCTTGGAGCAGGTGGAATACCAGATAAATCAAATTATCCTAATAATTTATTATCAGCAGCCATTTCTCTTTCACCTTAGAAAACTCTAATAGAAACAACAGTTTGGTTGTCACTAGCAGTTGAATAAGTTTGACTTTTTTTAGTAGGAATAGTAGTATTTCTAGGAATCATTTTAGTGAAAACTCCTCCAAGAGTTTCAATACCTAAAGAGAGTGGAGTTACATCCAATAATAATAATTCTTTAACATCACCTTTTAATACACCACCTTGAATAGCAGCTCCAATAGATACTGCTTCATCTGGATTGACTGATTTATTAGGTGGTTTATTAAAGAGATCTTAAACTAATTTTTATACTTTTGGCATTCTACTCATACCACCAACTAAAATAACTTCATCTATTTTGCTTTTATCTAATCCTGAATCTTTAATACAATTTTCAGTTGGTTTAATAGTTTTTTTGAGAAAATCTTCAGTCAAAGATTCAAGTTTAGCTCTGGTGAGTTTGAGATTACAATGTTTAGGTCCTGAAGCATCAGCAGTTAAATAAGGTAAATTAATATCTGTTTGAGTAGTTGATGACAATTCAATTTTAGCTTTTTCAGCAGCTTCTCTTACTCTTTAGACAGCCATTTTATCTTTGGAAATATCAACACCAGATTGTGCTTTGAATTCTGAACTAATCCAATTAGAAAGTATTGAATCAACATCTTCACCTCCACAACTTGTATCACCATTGGTAGCTTTGACTTCAAATACACCAGCATTGATTTCCAATATAGAAATATCAAATGTACCACCTCCCAAATCATAAACTGCTATAATCTTATTATCTTTCTTTTCTAAACCAAAAGCCAAAGCTGCAGCTGTTGGTTCATTAATAATTCTTAGAACATCTAATCCAGCAATTTTACCAGCATCTTTTGTTGCTTATCTTTAAGAATCATTGAAATAAGCTGGTACTGTTACGACTGCCTTTGATTAAGGTTTACCAATATAAGCATCTGCAGTTTCCTTCATTTTCATTAAGACAAAAGCTCCAATTTATGATGGAGAATAGGTTTAACCACCTTGAGAAATATATTTAGATATTACTCTTCAAACTAACCCAAGCATCACCATTTTAAGCTCTTATAACAGAGTAACTCAAATGTTTAATATCTTTTTGAACATTTGGATCATCATATCTTCTACCAATCAATCTTTTTGTGGCATACACAGTGTTTTCTGGATTGGTTACAGCTTGTCTTTTAGCTGGTGCTCCAACTATTCTTTATCCATCAGCAGTAAAGGCAACTACTGAGGGAGTAGTACGCATACCCTCTGCATTTTCAATAACTTTTGGTGTACCAGCTAATTAAGAATTAGAACTATAGATACCTTCCATTATGGATACACATGAGTTAGTTGTTCCTAAATCAATACCAATGACATATTCTCCTTTCATTACCTTACTACTGAATGCATTAACAGTGTGTTAGTTCAATTTTAATGTTGGTTTGAATAACTTGCTGAGCATTTAATTACCTCAAATTAATTTTTAATTCTAATCAAAATATACCTATTACTTTTATATTAGAAAATTAAAATATTTTTCTAGAAATATCCAATGAATAATTATTAATATTATTATATTGAATCAAACTTTGATTTTGCTAAAGTCAACACTTTTGACTAAACTGAATGCTTCTTCAGTCACTTAAATATCTCTGATTAATTTATTCTTTAAATCAGTATAAATTTAAGTATCATCAGCAAATTGTTCATTCTCCAAATCAAGTAAGGCTTAAGCAGTATTTCTGTCAGATTATCTTTAAGCTTGGAATGATAAAAATTATTCAATTTTTTCTATATTAATATTATAAATATAGAATTACCTTATGTAGCATTCAAATCAATTGTAATTTTAGTAATTTATCTTTAGAATTCAGCATATTCAGCATCTAATTATTCAATTCTATCTTCATAATCTTGAACATCTTAAGCTTCTTAAGCAGTAGCTGCATTAATAGCATCAACAACAGCATTTCTGAATTCATTCAATTTATCAACGATTTATTTAATGATTCCTTAATCTGAAAAGTTTTATTCTGAAGCTAATGTGATCAAAGCTTTAATTAAAGTTTAGTGTTATGAATGTGGTTTAATTCTGGCTTCAATCTTTCTCAAATTGTTTTAGAACTTTTGAATTTATACTAATGATGGATTAGTCAATGTGCTTAACAAATTTAATGCATCATCAGTGGCACCAACTGCATCATTAAATTCAGCAATTTAAGCTTCAAATGCTTCATGTTCTTATTCTCGAATCAAAGTTTCTTCATCTACAGTTTTTCTATTGAATTCTTAATAATCAATCAATTATTAGATTTTTGCCTTAAGTTATTCTCTTCTTGGATAAAGTAAATTTTCTAATGTATCAGCACTTCTTTAAATATCTTTATATAAATATAAATAACATACCAATATCAGCATCTTAAACTTCTTGTGTATATTATAATGACAATGAGTTGTGTTCATTTGTTCTAACTCCATAATTATATTCAACTTCATCTAATTCATCTTACATTTATTAAATCATTTCTTCAATTGCTCCTACTAAGTCTTATAAAACTCCTCCTGTATGAGCATGTAATTCAGCCAATTGTAAAATTGTTTATCCCCAATTTGTTTTCATTAAAGCATCAACATGTTTTTATGCCTATCTATTTAGGTCTGTTGAGACTGCATTGAGTGAAACAGCTAAAACTAGCAATATGGCAATCTTCATTAATTTAATTATTGTTATACTCATTCATCAATCAACTTAATCACTTTAAATTAACTATCCGTTTTCATATAGAAACGATTATTTAATATATAGTTTTTATACATTAATAATATTCATTTGAATATCTTATAAATAATCTTAGTTAATAACTATTCATATTCTATATCTAATTAATAGATAAATTACTTTTAAGTAATTATAGTAAGAATTTCTTATAAATTTTAATTTAATATAATTTTTGTTATTCATTAATAGTAATAGATAAATTATGAATATTATAAAAACTCATAGAAAAAATAAATGGTTTTTAATAAATAATTTAAATAAATGTAAAATAATAAATTTTATTACTTGAGAGTATGGTGGTTAATAAATAAATAATATTTAATTCATTGATATGTGTTTCAAGGAATTTAATATGATTACTAAAAATTTAATGGATGAGTTTCATCTAAATTACGTTCATTTTGTTCATTGTTAGGATGCGAACTAAAATCTGAATAAATTTATAATTATTTTTTCTCATTTTCTAATAAATCTTTTCTTATATTTTTATAATTAAATTTCTTTCTTTCACTTAATTTATCAAAATCATCTTAAACTAATATTGTTGGTCTTATTGACATGAATCTAAATTATAATAATTATTATATACCTTATAAAGGATGTAACAACTGTTAATAATGATATAGCTATTCTTAGATATGTTAAGAATTCTAAATCTCCTTCTTATTTCCAAGCTTAATTAACAGTAAAATAGGTCTATATTACTATTTGAGGTAAATCTTCGAAAATAAATTAAAAAAAGTATCCCTTAATTTATTAATAATAATAATATACTTTAACTAAATTACTCATAGATTTTCCTGCTTAATTTGGAAGTATAGCTCTAGTTAATTTATTATTAGGAATTACTGATACATTATAAGGAGCAATAGAATCTAATAAATTAGATAGAGCAGAATTTCTTCCTAGAAATCCAATTGAATAAAATTCATTAATAAATTGAGATGATAATTATTAGATTGATTTATTAGATTAGAAAAGTCCTTTTGTTATTAAGTATAGAAAATAAATAAAATTAATTCCTTATGTAAAACCAGTTATAATACATGTCAAATAAAATAATTCAATGTAATTACAATTCTATAAAACTAAAATGAAAGTTACATCACCAAAAAGATCAAATTTAAATAATTAAGACATTGAAAATTAAATAATTCTATTAATTTAAGTAACAAATTTTGATTTACCTACTCTATTAATTTTTGATAAAAAAGATTTATAAGACTTTTCAATTTTCTTTTTGTATCTATCTTTGAATTATGAATTAGCCAATTTATCATCTGTTAAATTTGCTCTATTACTTTCTAATGAAATATTAGATTATTTATATTAAGTTATTATAATTTCTGATTCATTAAATTATTAAGCATGTTCCATTTATGTTATATATTCAGGTATTATATCACAGATAGAAAAATAAAGATATCCTTCTATCAATGCTGAAATAAAGGCAAATGCTGCATAACAATAATATTATTAATAACCTTTTGTAACTTAACATTATTATTCATTTTCTTTGGTTGTAAATTCAATTAAGAAAACTGGAGCTACAATAGCTGCACCAAAAAATAAAAAGTTTGTAAAAGCTAATAATAATAAATTTAATTTTTGTTTGGACAAATATTAATTTAATTTTATTACTTAATCATCAAATACATATTTTTGTGTTGGCTTTACAAATATATTATAAAAGTTATATTGAATCATTCTATAAAAGTTTGACCAAGTACTACCTTCAACTTTTTTATATGCTGTTTCTCTTAATCCATATCCTATACCAATATTTAAGAAATTATCAAATTTATAATCTATAACTGAATATTAAAAGTAATAAATATCATATAAGATTGAATATAAACCTTTTATTGCCTAAATACTTAATGTACCTTATATTCTAACATTTGATGGTGGTATCAATCTACATAATGAGATAAAATCTCTCTCAGTATATCCTTTTTATAACATTTTCTCTACTAAATCATCATTTAAAGTATATTCCATTAAAATTTAATCTATATTACATTTATAATATTTAATATTCTCCCATATTTATAATACATCAAATTAATTTAATTCTTCTAAACATTATGATTCTGCTTTTATTAAATTTATATTCTTTATTTTATTTGAAGATTTACTCAAAAATATATAAGCTTCTTTTTAAAAAAGCATAAAATATGGAAATGGTTTTGCAGGTTTCTCAGTTGTATATCTAAATAAATTAGAAAAACTATTTAATGTTGCTAAATTTAAAGTTAATTCAATTGAATTTTAATTTATACCTAAAAGATGATTTATAATTTTTAAATAATGTTCAATAAAATTTAAATGAAACTTTGAAAATTTGAAACATTCACAAAAATCTAATCTACTTGGAATTATTAATTCATTTCTATTATATATTAATTAATTTAAAATTTCAACTTAATCTCCTAAATGAATTGGAATTTCATCAAAAATACCTAATCTACATCCTTTATAATCTATTTTTACAGGTAAATCATCAGGAGGTTTATATTAAATTGGTTTTGGTGATATATATTAAGCAATTTAATCTTTTAATATTACATCATAACATAAAAATGTATGTAAAGGGAGTTTCTTATTTTTTGATAATTAAGCTCTTCTTTATGCTGATAATAAAATTTTATTTAATTTTTCATCTGTATCTATTTAAGCACTAGTCAAATTCAATTCAATCAAATTAACTTTTGGATGAAAAATAAAATTATTAAAAATATTCTCCCATCCAATCTCTGTTAAAAAATTATTTTTAGAAAAATTTAATCTTTTTAATGGAAATTGATATTTTTTACCTTTTGAATTCAAAAATTTCTATGCATTATAAGCAATATGAGTTGCTATTGAATCATTCAATGCCATCATATGTAAATTCAATATTTCTAAATAAGGAGTTTTATCAGTAAAAACAAAAGTTCTAAGAAATTTCTACCATATTGCTTTATCTTAAAATAATTCATTTTTTCCTATATCTAAGTATCGAATTGGAAATATTTTACCAAATTGTCTTTAATTTCTTCTCTAAAAATGTAACCATTCAGTAGCATGTTTTATCATATCAGTTACAATTTTATCATCTAATTCTATTGCTTATAATTCAATTCTTTCAATATTTACATATTCAAAATATATTAAATTATTAAATAAAATGTCCATTCCTTCTTCTCCTATATGAAAAGAAAATAAAATGCATATTCTTTTGATACTCATATAAAATGATTTTTATCTACTAGAATAATTAATTCTATCTCTTAATTTTTAAGCAGGACTGACAATTGCTTTTATTGCAGGAACTCTTAAATCACAATTCATTAAAACTAATTCTTCTAATATACTATCTTCACTATAAATCATTTTAGATGAAATTAATGTTAAAGCATCATTATCTAATTCAATATTTGAATTATAATTTATTCCCATATCTAATTTTAAATATTTGATTTTATATATTGAATAACTTAATTATAAATTGGCAAAACTTTGAGGATTTCTTAAAACTAAATTAGTAAATCCAAACATCTCATTAAAAATTAAATTATAATATAAAAAGTAAGTATCTTCATGTTCAATATAATTAAGATCAAGTATACTACCTTATATAGGATTTTTGTATATTTATTACAATAAATTATTTGTATCATTTTATTTTAAATAAATTACTTTTTCTATTTTTAAAAGTGTTAAGGTTTCAACAGATTTAGATATGAAATTAAAAAATTCAATATCAACACCTAATGATCCATTTATTATAAGACTTTTTAATATTAATTTATCAGCCTTACAAACATCATAAATATGTTAAAATATACTATCTGAATTTTAAGTTGTGATTTCTAAAATTTATAATTTTGACATTTAACAAAATAATAAGGAAAATATTTTATAAATAGTTGAAATATGATTTCTACCTTTATCTTCAATTGACAATTTTATTTTTTCAATTTTACAATCATTTGCTTAATTTAAATCAAATTATTTTATTTAATCAAATATAACTCCTTTTGGAATTGTTATTTCTTTTATTGGAAATACTTTACCAACAATTAATTATTCAATAAATTTTTGAGTTTAACTTTCATTTAATTTATCTTCACAATTTTCAAAGGATACCTTCTCAAGAACATAATTAGTTCTACTATCACTTAAATTAAGAAAGATTTATAAAAATTATTCTTTAAAACCATGAATTGATAATTTCTTCAAATTAACTTAATGATTAAAAAGAAATAGTTTATAAAATTATTCAATACTTATTCTACTTTATGTTGTTACTTAATCTATATGTATTTATTATATATTAATAAATTACTATTTTTATGTACTAGTTAAAGATAATTCCAAATATTTTTATGAGAACTCAATACTATTATTACAACATAACATAAATAGATCTAAATCTACATTAGATAATTTTAATTTTTTTAATTAACTTTCAGGATAGATAATAAATCCAGTTATGATTCTTTAATATAAACTTCTTTTGAATTCTTATTATTAAAAATTTTACTCATTATTTTAATTCTTAAATTAATTGATCAATTATAAATCAATTTCTAATTTCTTAAGTTATTTTGGGAAGTTTGGTTTGAAAATTTTATGATTGTAATACAATTTTTATTTTAAATTTAAAAGTGTTTAATCAACAAATAATAAATTTTCATTTATTAAAATATTGACTTCATCTTTTCTAAGTGTATCTTAGGCTGCTAATTCATATTACATTGTCTAATTTTAATTCAAAATAGTATTAAATAACTATTAAAAATATAATATAAAATATTTACATTTATCCATTATAATTCTTTGATTTTATTATTTTAAGAAAAATTTATTTATCTTAAAGAAAATATTCTTTTAAATTGTTATATTTTACTTGTGATTTATTATAATTATTTGCAAATAATAATAATCATTTCATCATTTAAATTACAATTGATTAAATTTAAAGTTTCAAGTTATTATCTATCTAAATTCAAAATTAAATAATTCACCATCCATTCAAATATATTTATATCTGTAAATTCACAATCCTTTAATGTAAATAATTTTAAAGCAAATTAATTAATTTCATCTATATAATTTTCTCTAATTTTAAGCATTGATTATTAAACATTTTTGCATTTAATAATCTCTAATTTTTCTATTTAAGCTATTGGAAAGAAAAAGGATAAAAAATCACTATTTAGATTACAATCAATAAATTTTAACTCTGTAATTGGTAATAAGAAATCCTCATTTTTTTATTTAGATTTAGCTTATGATATATATTGTATAGTTGATTAAGTCATGCCTAAATTGAAATTGATATCTATATTAATTGAATTATATGTTAGTGTAATCAATTTTTTATTTTGAAATATAAATATTTTAGAAAGTTAATTCCATAATTCTTTTGATTATATATTGATATCCTCAAATTCTAAAGATTATAATTCTTCTAATGTATTTATATTCTTTGGTATTATATTTGATTATAGATTTTAAATTAATTAATTAAAATCAATATTCTTTAAAATCAATTCTTTTAATCTAATTATTTTACTAAAGACAATATATTTAAAGAATTCTTCTTCTCCTGCTTCTTAAAAATCACCAAATTTTAAACTTCTTAATCCAATTATTCTATTTGGATCAATAGAATTTTAAATATGTAATTCTAATTCTCTGGCTGCTAAACTAGATTTAGTAAGTTTAATTTTATAAAAATGAAATTCTTTAAGTTAGAGTTTAGGACAATATATTACAAGCTTAATTAATTTACTTACATCAAAAGATATTCCTGTTATAGTATCTAATTTTAAGATTTATAAACTATGGACGAACCATTCTGGCTAAGATAAAAGAAATCCTTCAAGTTCATTTAAATATATATTGCCTTCACCCTATATGAATGTTTTTAAAGTAATACTTTCATGGAGTCTTTAAAATATTTAAAAACCCTCAATTTTATATTTGGAATAAGTAACAAGCATTTAAATGTTTACAAATCTAATTCTAATTAAGCTGAAAAAAACTTTAAGTCATTTATAGTAAATTCTAGATTTGGACTCTTATGAACTACTTCTAATATATAAGCAGCAGCTAATTTGAATGCTTCTTTCCTATTTTTTTTAGTAAAACTTTTAATAAATTTAAAACTCTCAATTTGTAGTAGAGATTTTTTTTTTGTAAAAAAATAATCTAAAAAGAATTACTTTAAAATATCAATTTTCATTGTATATTCTTATTCTGAATCTGTAAAAATAATATGTTTTAAATTTAATTTAAAATCTTTATATTTAGGAATTTTAGATTTTTTTTAAATGAAATCAGATTAAAATTAATTCAAAGCTTTACAATATATTTCAGTTCTACCAACATCTAAATTTTATAATGCTAATATTAAATTAATATTTATTACTATGTGTTCTAACATTACTAAATTCACAAAAAACCACTGTTTTTAATAAAGCCTCAATTTAATCATATCTATTAAAATTTTCAACTTTTGATAAATCTAATGATTATAATTTACTTTTATATTTATATTTTCCTTAAATAATATATTATATTATACCTAAACTAGATTTTTATAATTTTTCTTAAACTTCAAATTTATTATTCTATCTTTCAAATGCTTAAATCAATATAGACAATTTATAAAGAGTACTATTATTTTCAGTTAATGAATTATTTAAATTAATTGTTTTACATTCTAAAAATATATCATCAGCCAATAATTGAAATGCCTTCTCAAAAATATCTGAATTATCTGATATATCTAAATGATTTATTCTTAAACGATCATATCGATCTCCAATTAATTATTGTATTGCTGTTGTATTGTGAAATAATGGTTGATTTCTTAATTTCAATGTTACTAATCCTTTAGCTGTAGCTAAACTTTAACATGCATTATTAAAACTACTTTAAGTACCTAAATAATTATCAGATATATCTAAAGATGATATTTATTCTAAATTGTCAAAACTATAAGTACATCTTATTAGATGTTCAAATCCTTTCCAATTTATTTGAGTAAAACAATTTGATAAATTAAAACTAAAATAATATGTTTGATCTATTTTCTTCATTGCAAGTTCTCTTTCTTCTCTTATTTTTTACACTTACCAATTTCTTTATATTTTTATTATTGCAAAAGATAATTTAGCTTTGTTCTTTAATAATAAATAATAAAAATCCATATTATTCTCATATTTTTTAACTAAATAATGTTTTAATTTTCTAAGCAGAAATCCTTTATAAACACCAGGATTACTTATTAAAAACATCTAATTATTATTATTTCTATATTTTACTTTTTATAAATTGATATTTCTTTCAAAAATTTAAAAAATGAATTCTTCAACACATTAATCATCTAATTCATTATGTTAAAATTCAATAACTAAATTCTAAGTCTTCACCCAACTAAACCACAATGGTAATATCATTAAATTTTCTTTTTCCAATTTAGTATCAATGAATCTTACTTATTATATTGATGAATTGCCTCTTTAACGTAATTCAATCATTTTCCAATGTTCCAATTTGAATGTTCCTTTATATCCTTTTATTGAAAGTTTCTTATCATATAAACCCATTAAACATTATTACTAAAATAAATAATAAGACTACCTATAATTCTTCAAGTTAATCTTCTATTGTTTTAGGTGGTTTAAATTCGAATTCTCCATTAGGTAATTTATTTTATTCTTTTTTTTAATGAATTTCTTATCTTTAATTAGTTAGCCACTCTTTCTCTTTCCTTATTTCATTCATATATACATTAGGTTACATCTAAAGAAAAAAAATAATAATAATCTAAATTATTAAATAATTAAGAGAAAATAAGGAAATGATAAATAAGTTAAATTATTATATATATTTTACTGAAGATGGCCTAGTAAATTCATAGTTCAAATTAAATAATTAAATTCAATCATCCTATCATCATTAATTAAAATATATGAATTTTTAAACTATATATTTGAATATTTAGAATAATTATAATATAAAATATTTAAAATATTTAGAATATATTTGGAATTTATTTGGAATGTAATAATAATAAAAAAATAGTATTCTATTATTAAACTCTCAATTAAATAATATCAAACATTTATGAGTTGGTTACCAATCCTAATTTAAGTTTCCATCTATATTTACTAAACCTATTTTCTTAAACATTATTAAATTATTTTAATCAACCTATTTAATATTATTATTTATAAGATGAAAAAGAGAAACCAATTATTTTGTATTTATTACTAATGTATAATTCTCGTTATATGTAATTTCAGCATATCCATAATTACATAATTAATATCGTTTATTTTGTTCCTTAGGTAAATATTTTAATAATTAATATGGAATATCCTAAATTATTTCAACATTCTATGAAATGAATTAAGGATAAGGTAAATATAATGGTCTAAATGAATTTTAAGCTATTCTTAAATATTTTTCTAATTCTTTTAGTTTAAATTTATCTACTTATTTATGATGGTACTTAGACATTTTAGAAATCTTAGCAATTTATAATGATATATTAAAATTGGATTTGTAAGGGGATACTAATTTAAATAAATTTTGCATCATTAAAGTAATAAAATGATCAATGGATTAAATCATACATTATGAAAAATAACCAACTTCTTCATCTTGAATTTCAATTAATTTTTATAAACAACCATTATTCTTTATTAAATATTCTTCAATTGTTTCATTTAATGCAATTAACATATGCTTTTCATTTTAATAAAAACTTTATATATTATTTAAATTTATTTTAAACACTTCAAAAAATTGTTCAAAATTTAAATCAAGGTATTGTAAAAGAAATGCTTTATATTTAATTGCTAACTAATAAAAAGGATTTATTTGATTATCTTTTTCTTCTATATTAATAAGTTTTTATTTAATATTGTATTGTTATCTATCTTCAATTTGAAGAAATGAAAATAAATCAAATAATTCTTAAGAATTTTATTTAAAGTCTATAGTTTTTAGCTATTACTAAATAATAAATAATTTTAATTCATTAATGATGTAATCCTCTGATTAAGGATGAAGTAATTTGATATTTTATTATTCATTCTTAATGAATTATATAATATTATCTTTTGGTATTCTTTAAGTTATTTAATCAAGATAGGGTGTAAGGAATCGTGATTTAAAATAGTTATTGTTAATATCAATGTTGAAAAATTAATGACCTGGTTTTAAATAGATATTTTAAGAACCACAAGCTTAAAGGATATGCAAATATAAAGAATTCTAAATGATTGGTTGATTATCAATTAAATTTTCCTTAATAATTTGGAATGCCTTAGTAAATAGTGACTATTAGTTAATGAAAATACCAAGATAGTACACTATATTAATTAGTATTTCTAATTGTTCAGGTGAAATCGAATAATGATTCTTTATATGCTTTCTTAGAATATCATAATAAAATTCTTCCAATTCATAATTTTTCTCCATATTCTACAAGAAGATCTATGTATGTAGTTTAGTTAGCAAAGAGGATTCAAGAGATTCCTTATTTACAAGTTTATTGTAAATTAGTTAATACAAATCCTAAACTTAAGAAATCATATTTATATAAAATCAATTTTGCTTAATATTAATTTTCCAAATATCTCTAATAATTCCTGATCAAATGAACAAACTTTTTAAGATCTAATTCCTTTATTATTAATAACTTATAATATAAGACTATGAGTTTTCCCTTAAATCTCAATACAATAAATAGGCATTGTAGTTTAAATATCAACTAAACATATCAATTAATTAATTACAAACTTAGACTGTTAAATTATTTATGATTATAAGCATTTTAAATGCATAAAAATTCTTTATTTTTATGAGCTTCTCCAATTATTCCTACTCCCAATTATGAAATTTCAAGTAGCTTTTTTTCATTTACTCTAAGTAATCTATTATTATTAACAACATAAATTAATCCTTTTTGAGTATGAAATAGATTCTTTAATAAGTTTTCAGATTCAAATAAAATGGTTTCGAAATCATTCATATATATAAGTTATAATTATGCCTAATATAGAATTATTAAATACATAAATAACATTTCTAAGTGCATTTTAAATACTAATTGATTCATTAGATTATTGATGATTTCTTAATAAAATAGATGTTAATTCTGAAGTCTTTGTTATATAGAGTTAATCATCATTATTAAAATGTCCATTCATTTTATTAACTGCCATTATAACTCCAATTGAATTCTATTATTTATCTAAAATTGGACATAATAGAATTGTATTTGTTTTATATCCTTTTTCATTATCTTTTTTGAATCTAGGATCATTGTAAGCATTATGTACATTAATAATTCCTTTCTCTTAAAAACAAGCTCCAATAATATCTTCACTTAATTGAATTCTTTGAACTCTATCTTTCATCTTAGTCCACAATTCCTATTATTCATTGTCCAATACATAAATTTAAACTTTATCACAATTCAAACAATCTTTTAATAAAGATTACAAATTTTCTAATTAATCATTTAATGGAATTTGCTAATTTATTTTATATAAATTTACATCATGCATTTCTAAACAAGATTCAAATAGTTTATTTTACTTAATTACATTTTTAAATAACAATTTATGTTCATGTAATACTAATTAAATAGCATCAAATATATTCACAATATTACTAAGTTCCATTTTTTAGATATTTACAAGAAATTATTCTTCATTTGAAACTAGAGTTTTTATTTAAGTCAAATGACTAAGTTCTTCATAACATTTGACATATTAGCTTAACAAAGCTTTAAATCTAGACAATACAATGTACCATAATCAGAATCTAAAATTGCAGATAGATTTTCATCAAAATTAGTATCTTTGGTTCTGGTTCTTAAAGACTTTTTGCCTCTAAAACTCTATTATACTGAAGAATCATCTGATTTAACAATTGTTTTTAGTGGATTAACAACTTCAACAATTTACTATTTTTCAACCCTTAAAGCACTGATTATACAATCTCGTTTTTCTATTGCAATCTAAAGTGACTTTATCATAAATTCATATTGCTAAATCTATTTTTCCTTTAAAGCTAATTCAGAATTCTATTATTAAACCTTTTTCACTAAATTTGTTATAAGTTCCTATATATCCTTTTCACTTTTTTATTTCAATTTCAAATTCATAACCTCACTTAAATTCGGTAGTTTATCACTATTTTTTTTATCTAACTTTTCTATGGATCTACAATTTTAAGAAGTTACAGGTCTTCTTATATTTTAGATCGTATTATTCATTTATATAATAAAAATAATATCAAGCATCATAAAATTCATCTTTGTTTTCATCATAAACTTATTAAGATTTAGAAAATCTCTTAAGAATATATGAAATAAATGCTAAGAACAAAATTGCATAAATGATACCATTAACCTAATATATTTCCTAAAACTAAATACCAGTAAAAAGATTTCTAAGAAGAAAAACAATACTGGAGCTTCGATTTGGCAATCATTAGGTGTTTAATACATTCTTCCTCCATAAATTAATAGCAAAATAATATAAATGCCAAAACAAATATCCAAGAAATTAAAAAATAGATTAATTGCAGCATTTTTATATCTATTTTCATCTAAATATATTACCTTGGGATTAAAGTAATAAGTATATAAGTTCCCCAGATGATTAATCCATAGAAAACTAAATGTACAAATAACTGAAGATTTTAATTGCATTTTTATTCAATAAATTAAGTCTCAATAATTCCTGATGCTGATAGGAATATTAAAGTATAAAAAAAATGTGCCCCTTCACTTGCTTTTAATTACTTTTTTGCCTCTATTTCTTACATTTTTAATATTTATTTATAATTTACACATTTAACGATGAAATAAATTTATAATATATTTTTTTTAATATTATTAAATTTAAGATTGATAATATTTATGTTATTGTATACATTAAAAAGATCTGAAATTTAGTATTATAATGATATCAATTATATCAGTTATTAAAATACATATACACACATTTATTCAATCAAGCTTAAATTATTTATTTAGTTTGCTTCTGAAATAATATATTTCTGATAGTTAATCATTTGTAAAATGTGATTTGTTCACCTTTCATATATTATATTTCAATTACAATTTGTAACTAATTTTATAGCATTTTTTTTTTCCTTTATAAATTTAGTATGTGTTAACATCGATTTGAACTAAAAACATTAGTAAAAATGTTTTCTTATTTTAGATTGATTTCTTATTTCTTCAAACTTACAGATCGAGCTTCTATGATTAATGGTGGTAAAATCATCTAATCTGATACTTGAGTTTTTTAAGATAACTATATTTTTTTTTTCATTATTTGGAAAATTATTAAAATGCAATCTCTAGTTGAGAATGATGACATCTACTTAGAACCTATCAAGAAGAAACCAAAAATCTAAGAAGTGATAAAAACTAAATAACCTGAAAGCAATTAAATCATTAAAAAAAAACCTACTGCTATTCCAATCAAATACGTTCCAGATTTAAGAGCTTAAGCATCATTATTAGAATCATTGAAGATCATTGAAAATATATAGCCAGATACTATGTCATCAAGTCTTAAGAGTGATTATACAGAATGGACTCATTAGGATTTTATGTTTTAACTCAGTCTGTAATCCAATTAAATACATCCTGATTGTGTTGAAAGATTAAATTAGTATTTTCGAGACTTCAATCAAAAGTGTAAAATCTATCCATACATGCATTATGTTGATTTGAAGCCAGATAAAGATCATATTGTAAATATGCATCCTCCTTTTCAATATTAAAAAGATGAATTTATTGAAAATTGTATTAGACCAAGAGTTATTCCATTAGTAAAGCCACCTCCAAAACCAAATATCAAAATAAAAATAGAGTCGAAATGATTATGTTTATATAATTAAATGTTTATCATTTATTTTTTCTTAATTTATTAGGTCCAGCCCTTTTATTTTTAGTTTAATTTTATTATTTCTAACTATGAGCTAAATAAATACTTCAAGTTTTTCGAGAGCTTTTTTCTTGAATTCCTCAACTGACAATATCTTATCACCTTCTATATCATCATCTTCATGTTCATCTAAAAATAACATAAATTTATTACCAAATTAAGGTAATTCTGCCCTATTTTTATTTTAAAGGTTCTTTTCATTCATTTAAGCTAATTATTATAATGAATTGATTTAGTTTTCTGATATTTTCTAATGAATTTATTAATAATATTGCAATAATTTATTAGTTTTATTTTCTATTAATCCTAAATAAATCATCATATTAGTATCAGTAACTCCATGAGATCCAGCTATTTCTGTTGCCATCTATTTATCACATTCAATTGTATTGAATAGTGTTTCAATCCAATTCTAAAAAAAAATAGAAATATATATATAGTTACTGTTAAACTATTTATGAGTTTAATAGATTCATTATATTTGAATTCATATTATTCTGATTTTTATTCTGATCTTGATAATTTCTCTTCTAAATCTTTAAGATGTCTTTTTCTTTATACATCTACATTAGAACCTTGACCTTCATATAAAGATGCTTCATCTTTCAATTCTCCTATTTGTTTTTCAAGATCTTCAATTTCATTACTTAATTCATTAACATATTTAAACATTTAAAAATTCTATTATAAATTTTAGAGTATATTTTACTTTTTCTTCATTTTAAATAAAGATTTTGATTAATTCATCAAAAACTTTAATTTATGTAGCTGCCTAAATTTTAGCAAAGTCTTCTTCATATTTCATTATTTATTCAACAATAGTTTAATTGACAGTTTTATCTCTTGTTAATTTACTTGTTTTTGGTTTAGTAAATTTATCAGGATCAACTACTTCTTATTAATCCATTTCTCTATTTTTTTCTGTTAATTTCATATAATCTAATGTTTTTTTATTTTTTTCCATAATTTAACTTAATTCTCTTAGATCTTTTTCAAAATCAGCAGATTCTCTTTTTGCTTATTATTTTAAACTTTAAATTAAATCATTTGCTTTATCTCTTTCTTCATAAGCTGTATTTGCAGTTTCAATAATATCTGCCATTTCCTATAATAAATGTATTAAATATACTTTTCTTTTTTCATGTAATTCCTTTTCTAATTTTTTATATAGATTATCAAATATAACTCTTTCTCTACGTAAACTATCAATTTATTATCTTAATTATTTATTAATTGCAATTGCTTCATTAAATTTTTAATTTGTTTTGTCTAATCTATTTTCTAAAATTTTAATTTGTTTTTGTAATGCACTTTCATTTTCAGCTCCTGCATTGTATCCACCTAAAGCATGTCTTTTTTCGATTATCTTCTTTTAAAAATCAGCAACATGTGTATCAATTTCTTCTTAAACTTTCTTCTCTTCATTAATTGCAACTTTCAAATCATCAATTATTGTATCAATATTAGGTCCTTTTGAATATGTAGTCTAATTAAGTTATAATTTTTAAGAATTCATCTTTGCTATTAAATCCTTCAGAATGTAATTTTCATTCTTGAGTTTATCAATAATTCCTCTTTATTTTTTTATGTTAGCAACAGTTTCTTCTGCATATGCTTTTCTATCAGATTCTAAGTTTCTAAATTTCTTTTATTGTTCTAATAACTATTCTTAAGCAGTAACTTCTTTATCAACAACTTAATGATCCATTCCTTGATTCTAGTCCTGTTACATTAAATAATAAATACTCTAATTTAAATTATATGTATATAAAATAAATCTTATCTTTAGACAACAATTTCCTAGCAAAGGTTCTCTTTTAATCCTTGAAAAGAATCACTCTTTATGTTTTCTTTAATTCAAAAATTTATTTTGTAGTATCAAATAGTTCTAAATAAACTAAATATGATTATAAATAATAATAAGGAATATATTTAATATGGAAATATGAGTTAAATGATTAAATGGGATAAAATGTTAACATGATAAAACAGTTATAATAATTATCATTTTCATAAAGATAAATGCTTTTGGAAAATCAAATAGATTAACATTATAAACATATAAAATTAGTAATATTAATGGGAAAAAATCTGAGAAAATGTTTAAAAGTTGATTCTACTAATAGAAATAAAGAAAATTATAGAAATTTATATAATAATGGAATAGATTTATTTATGTAAATGAATAATCAAGAATATTTATAATTTGTATAATAATAAAAATAAATACAATTAAAAATACTAAAACTTTATTTAATTAATGAAGAAGAAGTTCGAAGTATAAAAAAGATTAATAGATCCTTATATCTAAAGATTTCAATAATCAATCAAAAATTATAAAAAATTATTATTGAGGATTCCTTTTAATAACAAGAAATATAAATCTATAAGAGTTTTTAGTATGATTAATTTTAATAATAATAATAACAATAACAATAACAATAATAAATCAATAAATCTTATTAGAGAATTTTTAATAATTAAAGTAAATTTATAAGTATTGTAAAAACATAATATCAAATTGAGTTATATTTTATATAATTTATCTATGGATTGATGATAAAAATGTAAGTAAATCAAGATTGTTATTTAGATACGATAACATAAGTATTATAATAATATATTAGGTTAAAATGAGGAATATATAAAAGAGAATGATTCTAAATTAATAATGAGTTTGTAGAATATATAAGTAATTTATATGAAACTGAATATTAATTATTTTAATGATTAATCTCATCTAAATATTGCAACAATCACGAAGCCCATTTTTTAAAGAATTATCCATTTATGAGGATGGAAGAAGAGTAATTTTAATTTTTTTTAAGTAGATGTTAGAAAAGTCCCTGAAAGAAAAAGGAGGGACGGAGTACTATTTGATATCTAAAAAATTCATAAAATAATGGAAATATTATGTAGATTATGATGAAGAAATGGAAGAATTTTAATAGAACGCTAGATAGAAAGTTTTGAATTTAAAAAATATGAATAGCCTGATAAAATTAATTCTGACTTAATAAACCATGAGAATTTGTTCTAGTATTTTCCTGAGAGTCATGTTTATAATTCTAGCATTCGCTATTTGGAAAATGAATGGGATTATGAAATTGTAATTTATATAATAGAAATTATAGGTTTTGAAGGGAGTATATGAAAATTTTAACGCAAATTATTAATCAATCTAACCCTAAATAAGAATAGGGTTTTATAATGATAACCTTAAAAGAAAGTAGATATTTGCTAATTTGGCAAGAGTAATTAATATAATTATATTAAAGTTTACTTTGATTTATTCATGTCCAGTTAAAAGAGAAATATATAAAATAAAAGCTTAAGTAGATTAAAATTCTGAGATTAAGGCATGGACAAATTTATTAAAAGATACATTTTAAAAGTAATTGCACCTAAAAAAGATAAATAATATTCGAATATGGTGTCCAAGACATAAGACTTTTAATGCAGACCTATTAATAAAATAAATTTAGAAAAAATAAAAAGTAGATGGAGATATTTTAAATGATCATATTATGGTATATCAATTGTAAAGTTAAAGAGATAATTGTTTAATAATTGATTTTTAATTGAATGATTGGTAATTTAAGAAATTTGAATAAACTATTGAATATGACAATTAACTTTTATTAGAGAGAGCTTTGATAGGTTGTGGTAAAATAGTGTGTGAATTTCCATAATGCAAAATAAATAATGGATATTTAGATTTAGGATTTGAAGAAGAAGATATTAAAGGAATATGTTAAATTTTGATTGAAAATGAAGAAGTAAAATGGGAATTAATATGTTCAAAATCAAAAAGTATCATAGATAACTTATTACCATTTTAATAAAGAGAATACGATCAAGTTAATTATTTAATGAAGATCTCTTAATCTTTAGAATTATTTGGAGTTTCATTTAAAAATAATTTCAATATAAATTAAGGAGCATATGTGATTGATGAAGAAAATCCAGAAATAAATTCATAATTAATTTTTCATACAGTTATAATGCTAAATTATTAGAATGAAAGTTTTATGCAAATAATAAAGAATTTATTTTAAAGAAAAGTGCAAGATATTGAACCATTAACAAATTTATATTAACTTAGAGCTCTTTATTTAATTCTATAATTTAAATAATTTCTTTATTTTATTTTAGATGAAAAATCTTAAATAATTTTGACAATTATAAGAAGATTAAATTAATAATAATTAAATTAATTATCAAAATGGTTTAATAGACTTGAAAAATTTGAACTAATATAATCTTAATAAATTATAAAAAAGTTAATTGAATAATAAATCTATCTATAAAAAAATGCACTCATTGGACCACTTTTAGAAATTGATGATATTTATAAATTAAAAGGACTCTTTGAATTATATAGTGTGATTTACATGTCAAATCAATAGAACCATAGAATCAATGCATCTGAATTTATTATTAGTTTAATACAATAATTTTACAAAGTTGATGCAGATAGAGAGGAATTCACATAATTTTAAATGTTCAATTCAAAAGTTTGGAGAAATTATTCATTTACTTTTTGTCAATATCCTTGGGCAATGCCAATTGAATTTAAATCTAGACTTCTTTAAATTGAATGTAAAGTGAAGTAGTACGACAATAGAAGGAGAACTTATGGTCTTTTACCTTAATTTGTATCCTTAACTATAGAAAGAGATAATATAATTGAGTCTGCTATTAAATAGTTATAATAAACTGAGGTTTCTCTGAAGAACCCTTTAAAAATTTAATTTGTAAATGAATAAGGAGTTGATGAAGGTGGACCAAAAAGAGAATTTTTTAGATTGATTATGGAAAAGTTGGTTACTCCAGATTATGGTATGTTTATACCAAAGAATAATGGTACAGTAATTTGGTTTAATCCTTAATCTTTTGAGATTCCAATCTATTATTCTTTGATTGGAAAGCTCTTAGGATTATCTTTATATAACTCTGTATTATTGGATGTTAGATTTCCAACAGTATTATTCAAGAAATTACAAAGAGAGAAGATTAAAGAGGAGGATATAAAGGAATTAGATATGGAGACTTATACTGGATTCTAATTTCTAAGAGAATAGACAGATCCAAAAGTGGTCGAGAGTTTAGGTCTTACATTTAGTGGTACATACAAGGTTTGGGGATAAAATTATTTTGAAGATTTAAAGGTAGTTATAAAATAGATGAAATATAGCCTAATGGATTTTAAATTGCTGTTACAATAGTAAATAGAGAAGAATATATATAGTTGTATTTAGATTGGTATTTGAACAAATTAGTATAGAAATAATTTGATTTGTTGAATGATGGATTTAAAACAGTTGTTGATGGTGATGGTATAAAAGTAAAAATTGATTATATTAATTTACAATAGCTATTTACAGGTGAAGAATTGTAGTAATTGATTATAGGTTTGCCAACTTTTAATATGAGAGATTTGGAAGCATCAACTAAATATGATGGATATGAAAGTGATTCAGAATATATAAGGTATTTATTTTAATATAAATAAATAAGATATTTTTGGAATTTAATATTTTCATTGAATTTTGAGATGCAAAAAAGATTTTTATTTTTTTGCACAGGATCAGATAGAATACCTGTTGGAGGACTAAAATCTATGAAATTTGTTATTTAAAAACATGGAGAAGGTATATATATATTATTATTTTAATATATAGATACTGAATAATTACCATCAGCTCATACTTGTTTTAATGTTCTATTATTGCCATAATACAAAAATAAGGAAACTTTAAAAGAAAAGTTAAAAATCTCTTTAGATAATGCTGAAGGATTTGGTTTAATGTGATTTGTGATGTTTCATCATTTAATTATTATCTAAATAGTTTGCATTTCATAAAACTAAGGTGATTATTTCATCATCTATTGACAAGAACTATACAAAAAAATTAAATATTATAATATGAATGCTGATGTAAGTTCTATTCAATTGACTGAAATAAGTCCTCCACTCACTGCCTAAAAACCTAGGAAGGATGCTTTCAATAATCCTATTTTAAAGGGCAACAGTTCCCATAAAGTTATTTTTAGAGATCAAGCAAATAATGGTCCATTAGTCTAAATCCATATTGTTGAAAATTTTAAAGAATATAATTTGGAAGAACCCCAAATGAATAAAAAAACTTAGATTTGTAATTGTGCAATAATTTGAAAACTGATTGATTGTTTAATGTGATAATGACTAAAAAATTATCTATATAAAATATAAGCTTTCCTTTATGTATGATATCATTGACTAAAATATTGATTAATAATGAGATCTGGAATTCTAAGTGAAATAGTTTATATTCTTATATTTCATAGATATATTAATATATAAACTATCCACTTTAGACAATGTTTGCAATTATGGAATATTGTGAATTTGAAATATAATATTATTGTATTATTTTTTATAATAAGATTTTTTGTTGATTATATATTTACTTTGCTTAACAATCATATCATTCTATTTAATCTTAATATTAATTTAAGTCTACAAGATTGAATGAACAAATAATTATTTACAAATTTGCGCTTTATTATATATTTTAAACAAATTAACTTTAATTATGATTTCTTATTTACTTTTAATTTTATTAAATTATTTAATTCACTATCTTGTCACATTATCTTTCTCTAATGCGATTAAATATTATTAAATTTTTGTTTTTATATTATATTCTCAATTTCAAAACTAATGTTGTTTATTCAATTTTGTTGATTGAAGTGAAACTATATTAATATTTATTATTCTTATAACAATTGTATAAAGTATAAAAATAAGATAATATTTTAAATAGGTTAATAGTGTAAGATAATCAAAATAGATTCAAATAGCATTTCTAGATATTATTAAATACAAATGTAAAGATAAATACTAACCTCGTTTTAACAATTTATGACTATTTAAAATTATTAATATTTATAATAGATTTCAACTTATTTTTTTACATAAAATAGACTTTGAAATAGATCTTATTATATTATAATTTAAGGCTTATCCATAATTATGAATTTTGGAATTTCATTAAATTAGAATATAAGTAAAATTAATTACTTTTTATTCACTAATTAAGTATTCTCTATCCTATAGATATCTCTATAATTTGAATTATAAATTATTATTTAATATGTGAATACATAATTTTATATTTAGAATTCCAATAAAATAATTTTACATATAAATATACTTTAATTTCTAATATTCAGCAGATCCATACCACCAGTATATTAAGTTTAAATAAAATATCTTAATTCTGCCTTCTATAAAATATTTAATAATTACTTAGATTCTTTAAAATTCTGATGTAATATAATTTTAATAAATATATTTAAATTGATTTAGGGGGATGTCAAATTACATAATAAAATTTATATTATGAAAAATATTTTGAATAGATACTCCTATTCTGGGAATGAGGAATTAGGAAGAGGGGCATTTGGGAGAGTATATAAAGGTGTTGATTCAAAGACTAATAAATCTGTAGCAATAAAAAGTACTCATAATTCGGATTTTAGTTATGAACTTAGATGGTTTATAAGATTAATAGATGATTGAAAATTTCAAATAAGAAATGAGTATAATGAAAGAATTTAATCACCCAAATATTGTTAAACTTTTAGACTTTTAGATGGATCCATAATAAAATGTAAATATAAGAAATTCGGTTAGATTGTTGTGTTTGATTACTGTGAAGGAGGAGATTTGTCAAAATTTTTAGATAAAAAAGGTTCTATGCTTGATGAACAAGCAGCCACTTAAATATTAATTTAAATTTTTAATGGATTTAGAGAAGTAATAGCTAAAGGATATATTCATCGTGATGTTAAGCCTGCCAACATTTTAATTTAGAATGGAATTTTTAAGTTGGCTGATTTTGGATTTGCTACAAAAGTAGCAATGAATGAAATACTTGATTAATAAGTTGGAACACCATTATATATGGCTCCATAATTATTAGAAAACACTCCTTATACTTCTAAATGTGATATTTGGTCATTAGGGATTATAGCATATGAAATGATTTATGGTAGATAACCATGGTCATGTAGAGACATGAAATCTTATTTAAAAAATATTAAATGTTATCCACTTAGATTTCCAATAGACAAAGCAGTTTCAGAATAATATAAAAGTATAAATATTTGTAATATTAAGATTTTGTTAGATTATGTTTAAAAATTGATGAAAATTAAAGAATAGGATGGAAAGATCTCTTTGAACATTCTTTGCTTGATACAAGATAATTAACATAAAAGACTTTTGTAAATATTTATAATAAATTAAGAAAATAATATAAATTGATGATGAAACTAAATAAATACTTAGAAATATATAATATATTGCTTAAACAAGATAATTAAAAATCTAAGAACAATTTAACAAATATGATATAGATAAAGAAGGTAATTTAGATTTTAATGAATTCTTTTAATTTATTTTAAAAATTGATCCTTCTATTACTTCAAATGAGACTTCAAAATTATTTAATTTCTTAGATCAATAAAAAAAATAAAAAATCAATTTAAATGAATTTTAGATTTTATTTAGTGGAAATGATTTTTCAGATCTTAAAAATTTTGCATAAAGAATAATATAAGATTTAAAGGAGATCATTGCTAATAATAAATTAAATGTAGATTAAATATTTCATTTTTATGATGAAGATAAAGAAGGAGATTTAAAACTTGATGAATTTAGTAATCTTATATTAAGAATTGCACCTGCTTTAAAACCAAAAGAAATATTGATAGTAAAATTATTTATATTCTATAATTTAAGGTATTTACTGAATTTGATAAGGATAATAACAATTCCATAAGTTTAGAAGAATTTAAAAAGATTATTTGTCCTTAAGGATAAAACTATGAAAAACTTAAGTTATAAGTATTTAATATATATATGATTAAAATAGAAATTACAATAAGAATTAGTTAAACAAATAAAAAACAAAAATTTAACAATTGAAAACATTTTCAAAACATTCAATATAAGCAAGACAAATAAAATGAATTATGAAGAATTTGCAACTTTATGCAGAGATCTTGTTAAAGTTATTACAGATAATGAGATACAATAAGTGTTTAAAACAGCAGATAAAAATTAAGATTAATTTATTAGATATGAAGAATTTATCAATTTTTTTAAATGAATTTGATTAATATTTATTTTATGTAAACATTATAGAATAGATATTAATATTATGAGAAAGATTTCTTAGGTCGTGGTTCTTTTGGAAAAGTTTACAAAGGAAAAGACACTTAGACTGGAGAAGCTGTAGCTATAAAAAGTATAATGGAGTATTTATAATTTAGTTATGGATATGACTTTATTTGATGATTAATTCATGATTGATGCATTAAACAAAGAAATAGCAATAATGAAACAACTTTAACATCCAAATATTGTTCGTCTTATTGAAACATTTGGTGATTCAAAATAAACTGTAAAAAAGTATCTAATCTCTTTATTAGGTATTGGTTATTGAACTTTGTGATGGTGGTGATTTAAGAAACTTTTTAAGTAGACATGGAGGAATGCTTGAAGAAGCTTTAGCTTAATAGGTTTTGCAATAATTAATGCTTGGATTCTAGGAGATGATAAAGGGTGGATATATTCATAGAGATATTAAACCCGAAAATTCACTTATACATAAAAATGTACATAAAGTTGCTGATTTTGGATTTGCTACTAAAGCTGATATTACAGGAAGATAATTAATTAGAGATTGTGTTGGAACTCCAATTTATATGGCACCATAATTACTTCAAAATATTGCTTACACAGCAAAATGTGATATTTGGTCAATTGGAGTAATGGCTTATGAGATACTTTATGGTAGATAACCTTGGCCTTGTAGAGATATCAATTCATATCTATTAAATATTAAATAATCTCCATTAAAATTTCCTATTGAGAAAAAAGTATCAGAATAATTCAAAGATTTTATTAGAAAATGTTTAACTATTGATGAAAATTAAAGAGTGAGTTGGAATGACGTTTTTAAACATGATGTATTAAAGATTTCTTAAGAAGATAGAAAATATGTAAAAAATATATATATATATAGGATAATTTTTAAGTTGATGAGATTTCTAAATAAATATTAGCAAATATTTAAAAGATTATTTAAGCAAAGAATCTTAATGTTGAATAATAATTTAAAATATTTGATTAAGATAAGGGAGGTAATTTGGATTTAAATGAATTTAATAATTTTGTTTAAGCTTTAGATTCAAGAGTAACTCATAAAGAAGTGGAACATTTATTTAAATTAGTAGATAAAAGCGGTGATCAGAAGGTAAATATTGATGAATTTAAAAAATTGTTTTGTGATTATGATTATTCTAATTTAAAAGATATTGCTGAAAGACTTATTGTTGATCTTAAAGAAATTATTAAAGCAAATAATTTGAGAATAGAAGATATTTTTAAGAATTTTGACAAAGATAAATAAGGAGATTTAGATTTTGATGAATTCACTAAATTATGTCGTACTGTAGCCCCAGCATTGAAAAATGATGAGATTCAAGTTGTGTTTAAAAAATTTGATAAAAATAATGATCAAAAAATAAGCTTTGAAGAATTCAAAAGAGAACTATCTTATGGAACTGATCAAGATTCATAGTTTAATCCAGCCAAAGAAAAAGCAACTGTATTTATATATAATAATTATAGAAAATTCTTTCTGAATTAGTGAGAATAGTAAAATAGAATAATTTAAAGGTTGAATAAATATTCTAAAATTTTGATAAGAATAAAAACTAAAAGTTAGAACTTGTTGAATTTTAATAATTATGTAAAGTTATGGACAATACATCAACACTTGAAGAATAAACACTTGTTTTTAAACTTGTTGACAAAAATTAAGATAATTTAGTCGATTTTTAAGAATTTTGTTAATTATTCAAGTGAAAATATATACAAAAACATATGAATCAATTAAATTAGTATTCTATATATAGTTAAGTGGTTCCCAATAGAAAGTTTTATAAGTTTTAAAGTTCAATTTATTCATTTTGTTGTATTTTACAAGACACTTACATTGAATTTGCTTAATATTGTGCTTCTCCATTAGAATCTTGATAAACTACTCCAAAACAAATTCCATTGATCATTAAAGTTTATCTATTTTATGTCAGTTAAATTGAACTAACTTCATTTAAGCCATTTTTAAATTATAGAACTTTTCTTTGTTTATCAAAATTTACAGAGTATTAGTTAATTCTTATCACTTTTTCCATTTATATAATTTATCTTTCTATTAACTAATAAATAATATGATTTTAATCATTATTTTTCAAAAATATTTTATTATCTAAAATTATTAGTTCTGCATCTTATTTTTTACCCTTTATTTGTATATTAATATTATTGGGTTGAGTATCAAATTAGAATCTTTATTAAATGGGATAATTCTATTAATATTGAATCTCTTTTTGCCATAATTTATAATTCGCTAAATTCTTTATTTGAATATTGCAGGTTCTAAAATTATCTTTGTAATCGATTATTTCAAAATCATCATCACAATTTTAGAGTAAACATAAAACACTCATTTAAATTTATTATTGTTCATTTCTATTATTAATTTATGTCATAAATTATTATGATAGAATTTGACAAAATAGACTTAGATTTCTAATGGTATATATATGAAATCTATTTCTATAAGTAGGATGTTAATATTTAGTTTGATTTAAACACTTCAAACATTCCAAGCATTTCAAACAAAAGAAAATAAATAAGGAATTTCCAGAAATTTAAACTTCTCTTCATATTTTACTTAATCATATTATTAATTAATTTATATTCTAAATAACTACTAATAATGTAAAACATGTGTATAAGGTAAATAAATATTTATTATCAATGTAAAATAAATAGTGAAAGTTAAAGTTTTTATAGTTATTTATTTATAAATATACTCTCTATTATTATTACAAATAATTAGGAGAAATGCGTAAAAACAATTTATTAAAATCATTCATCACTAAATCAATTAGATAATTTGCATCAGAAAAATTTGTACCATTCAATTTTAAAGATCCTTTAAACTTAGAAAGTTAATTAACAAGTGAAGAGAAGCTTGTAAATTAAATCATTATTTATTAAGATTAGAGATTAAGCAGCCAATTATGCACAATCATAATTATAGCCAAGAATAAAAGAGGCTTTTAGTAAAGAACATTTCGATCCAGAAATATATAAAGAGATGGGAAAATTGGGATTTTTAGGATGCACAATTTCAGAATATGACCTTTCTGGAGTTTCTTATACTGCATATGGTTTAATAAATAAAGAAATTGAGCGTGTGGATTCTGGTTATAGATCTGCTCTTTCAGTATAAAGTTCATTGGTGATACATCCAATATATTAATTTGGATCAAAGGAATTGAAAGATAAATACATTCCAAAATTAGCTAGTGGAGAATATGTTGGTGCTTTTGGTTTAACTGAACCTGATCATGGTATATTAGTAAATGTAATTGATTTATAGGTTCTGATCCTGGTTCAATGAAGTCTCATGCAAAGAAAAAAGACAATTATTATATATTGAATGGTACTAAGAGTTGGATCACAAATTCACCAATAGCTGATGTATTTGTGGTTTGGGCAAAAGATGAAAAGGGAGATATAAGAGGATTTGTATTAGAGAAGGGAATGAAAGGTCTATCTACACCAAAAATAGAAGGAAAGTTATCTTTAAGATCTTCAATAACAGGATAGATTATTATGGATAATGTTAAAGTTCCATAAGAAAATATGTTTACATCAGTAAAAGGATTGAAGGGTCCATTTTCATGTTTGAATAATGCAAGATTTGGAATTGCATGGGGAACTTTGGGAGCAGCTGAATTCTGTTTTCATCATACACGTTAATATGCTTTGGATAGAAAATAATTTGATGCAAATTTAGCATCTTTCTAATTGATTTAAAAGAAATTTGCTGAAATGGTTACTGATATTGCTTTAGCTTAATAAGCAGTATTATAAGTGAGTAGATTGAAGGAGAATGATCAATTAGCAACAGAATAGGTTTCATTAATTAAAAGAAATTCATGTGGTAATAAAAATGATTATTATAATTGATTAGCAATTGCTTTAAAGATAGCAAGAGAATGTAGAGATATTATGGGTGGAAATGGAATTAGTGATGAATATTAAGTGATTAGACATATGGTTAATTTGGAGACAGTTAATACATATGAAGGAGCATCAGATGTTCATGCATTAATTTTAGGTAGAGGAATAACAGGAATTTAAGCATTTAGTAGAGCATTGTGAGTAGTATATATATATATAAATTATTGATTTCACAATTACAATAAATTTATATGGGAAATTCCAAATCTAAAGAGATCACTAAACATGCTAAAGTTGCTTTCACACCTGAATAGCTATAATAATTAGAAAAGTTATTTGCAGGTCTAAATGGAGGCAAAGATCTTGTGGAAAGATCTTTTATACCTCATTTTCCTGAAAATCCAGACTTTTCGATCAAGTTATTCAATTGGATGGTTGAGAGAAGTCATAATCATTAGATTGATTATACAAACTTTGTTATATTATGTAAGTTCTAATTATCATAAATTAGTGGAGTTGCTACTTAAGGAATTGAAGGATTACTATCTTAGTGATTATAAGTTTAGAAATTTAGAAAAGTTTGAATTATTTGCTTTGATAAGTTTGGAATGTTTGGAAAATGATAAGGATTCCATTAACAGGTAGTTAATGAATAATAGTTATTTTAGATTTACTGTATCATACTCATAAGGAAGTATTGTTATAAGGGAATTATTGAATATATATTCAGGAGGTTAAATAACTAATTCTTAGAGAAATGATTTAGCTGCTAGATCAGTTACAAATACTATATTTGATTAAAAAGATGAAATGCCATTTAATCAATTTGTAAGTATGGCCAAAGCTTAATTGATATATGCTAACAGATTGTGCAAATATTATTTTAATATGAAATTTTTGGGAGAGTAATCTCACATTGAAATACCAAGATTGAACACTTCTAGTTTTATCTTGAATGATTAAGTGTTAGCATTACTTTAATTGAGTTCTCCTGATTTTAGTAAAATCAAATAATTATAATTACAATTTTCATCATCTGTGAGTGATGATGATTTAGATCATATTGCAGATATAGTAGTTAATACTTAAAAACCATTGTTATTCATATTCAGAAATAGAGAAGATGAATGTAAATATTTATTATCAATCTTATATAGCCTAAAATGATACATTCTAATAATAAGTATTTGGAGCTTATATTTCAATTGATCCAACACTCGAAACTCATTATATTAGGAGAAAACTTAAGGATCCTATGAATATCTTATACAGTGATAATGATCCTAAGAGTCTCTATTTTGGTGATGAAAAGAGCTTCTTATTCTCATTGCTTCCAAAATATTAACTATTTATGAGTACCTTTGATTAAAGATCAAAATAATGTTTCGCTTATCTAAATAATAAATCTTTTAGGGTTGATCAACCATTGGGATTAGCTTTTGGAGGAGATGGTAAAGGAAATCATAGAATTTGGCTTGATGAAAATCTAAAGGGAAATGCAACTTGCAGAATCAATAACTAATGTGATCTAACCTATGAAATGGGCTATCTATTAGAACCACATATAGAATTCCTCAATGTAAGGCATTTATATTTAATATACTAAGTTAACATGTATAGAAATTTGGAGTGTTGAAGAAAAGGAATTAAACCCAATTTTACAGAGTAAAATCATAGAAGCAAATAAAGAAGATATGCAATAAAAAGAAGTTGAATAACAGAAATAAAGTGCAATTGAATAAAAATGATAGAGTAAATTCACTCTAATAAATATAGTAATCCCATTTGATATAAAGAGAATAATTATTTTCTTTCTTTCATCTATCTTTAATGCATTCTTTCTATCTATTTTTTTAAAATATAATTTAAATACAAGTAAATTATATTGAAATTCAAGATTACTTAATATCTTTAATATTTTCATATATATTATAATATTCTTTCATTTTTAAACTATTATATATTATTAATAATAATTCACTTTTTGAATTTCTTTTAAAAATACCTAAATTATATTATATATTGTTGAAGAACATTATAAAAATTTAATTGATTTTACTAAAATAGGAAGAGACATTTATATAAATAAATGAAATAATTGTGACTTTTAGTATAATTATTATTTACAAATATAATAGGATCATCATAATAAAATTGGTTAAAATAAATTATTCTCAACCAACTCTTAAATTATTAAATTGTATAATCATAAATCTATTTTTTATTAAAAATAATAATTTTTGTATGATTTAATAAAATAATAATATAAATATTAAATGTCTCATGATCCTCAAATTGATTTGTTGAACATAGAGCAAACAAAAAGAGAATTTTCGTAGATTCCAATAAAAAATCAATTGCTTTATAAATTTGAAACTGAATTTATAGCAGAACCATGGGATGCACCAATTATCCCTGTAAAGTAGAAAAACTAGAATACTTAATTTATATCATTTAAACAACCAAAATCTCATATACAACCTAGATAATTAAACACTGAAATACCACTTACTCCTTAAAGACCTATAAGTTGTCAACAAAAAAATCAATTTGTAGATTTAGGAATACTTGTTAGTACTCCAACCTCAACTAAAATAATATAAAGGATTATCATTTCTGCACCACGTAAATCATCAAGAAAAAACTCAAATATTTAATATCGATAAAAATTTATATAGAGTATGTTAGTGACTTAGAAATAAAATAGTTTATTATAAAATTTGATGTATTCATCAAGTGATTACTGTAACTTTATATCTTAAATAAATCCTGTTTCTCAAAAAAATAAAATTAATAAAGAACCTTAATTTACAAAGTGTAAATTTAAACTAAAAACTTTATTAAACTGATACATATTATAATTAATATTAATTATGATTTTCGTTGAATTTGTTTATGGTTGATAAAATTGGAGTTATAAAGCAACAATTAATTATAATATTTCTTATCCACTATAATATTTCCCTCACTTTAAATACTTTTAAAGATACATGAATGATAATGTATACTAATTAAGTATCAAACATTAATTATTGAATTAAATGATTATGTATTTAGAATTTACACTAAAGTTCTTAAATATATTAGTTTATGTTACTTTAATTCATATATTTAATCTGATATGTTTATTGATATTCTTCTTTCTTTTTATTACTTTTTGAAATTAATTATGAATTCTAATGAATAATATATTATATAATTGGAATTTTCTCATTTTGCCTAAAATTATTTAATTTTTTATTAACTATTAAGTGGATTTAAATAATCAGATATCTTTAAATATGTTATAAATTTTAAACTTTAAATACAGAAATGAATATTATTATAAAAAGTTGCAAGAATAATTATTGAATTAAATCAATCTATTTAAGATTTTATCTATCTTAAATAGAAGTTAATAAAAGATTGCAAGTAAAATTATATGAAAATATAAATATAATTAAAACTATATCATTTTTTCTTTGTTAATATTTTCTCTGCTTCTTATAATAATTATGAACCATCTAATCTTGTATTCCAATTTAATTTGTATTATTCTAATACTTTCTCAATTTATTCTTCATCTTTTTCATTGATCTTCTTGATTTCTTATTCAGGTTAGATTTCATCTTCTAGATGAACTTCTACATCTTTAAAATTGAATTCATCTTCTTCTTAAATAGAATCTTTATCTTCTTCTTTTTCAATTTAAACTGGATTCTCTCCTTTTAATCTACTAAATATATTGACTTCTTGATAAGTGGTCATTCTTAATTCATATAATGAATAATATCTAAATAAAGATAGGTTGATCACCTGTAAAAATAATTTGTCATAAATTTATTGAATTCCATAATGTGTTCTTAAGTAAAAATGGGTAAATTATGTGTATTTGTCAATAATATCTTAGGTCTGAGTAATCTTTTGAATATTTCATATGAATCAATTTATGTGATTTTACGTTCTAAACTTTCTACAAATATGTAAAATCCTAATGACATAAAGGTTGATTTTTATTCAAATGTATAATTTTTAAGATAATGATACATTTACAATAAGTATTCTGAAAAGACAGCCAATTTACATTATTATTAAGATTCTTCTGTAGCCTAGTAATATATTGATATGTAATTTACTTTTGATATTGTTTAAGTCTAATAATATTAAAAAGAGATGAGTTCATAAACTGGGAAATTGAATACTCCTCCTTTTTTGTGTCCTATTTCAAATCGAATGATGACAGTTTTAAGAAATTCCTTTTATTGATTTTATGTTTCCAAAGAGGCCAATTTAATGATGTCTTTTCTAGTAACAAAGGAATCATAGAAAGAGTAAGATTTATTAGAATCAAGTTTAGTCTTCTTTTTAGTTTGATGTCTATTCGAATTAGTGTCTGGAGAACTCATTTATTTAATTAATTTAATGTCAGACACAGAGAATATTGATATAACAAATCTTAGTGAGGGAAAGGTTGAAAAGTATATACAACAATTAGAGAATTCTATTCTTAAAAGAACAACAATGTATGGTTTAAATGATGTAACAGTAAGTGATTGAAATTAACTAAATTATTAGATGATGAAATAGAATCATATATTGTGTAAATTATTGAATCAACAAGGTCTAATAGCATTATAAAAATAAAATTATGAATAATGTATAGAATATTTACGAAAGGCTGAATTGGCAACTATTTATGTTCCAGAATTAAAGGTTTGATTTAACGATAACATAGGTTTAAACTTTTAATAATTTGGCTTGTTATTATAGAAAGATGGGTAAAACTAGAACAGCTCTTTAATATTTACAATAAGCATTATCAATTGAATTATAGTATTGATAATCTTTATATTAGATAAAAACAATCCACTTCACTTCCTGACATTTACTTAAATCTATGTGCAGTACTTTCTTAATTAGAAAGACATGAAGAAGCCATATAACACATTTATTTATCAATCATTATGTTACAACATGAATTACTCATTTCTACTTTCTAAAAACCTGAATAAAGATAAGATTAACCCAATGAATAATGTATTTCTAAATATACAATATTAAGTATTCCCATCCAGATAATCAAGTGTATAATATGTTAATAGTGTTAAATCACATTGTAATGAAACTAAAAAATAATAAGAGAGAATGTCTATATTAGTTGTTGCATATCATAATTTAGGAGTTGAAATGGAACATCTAAAATTATAATTTGAATCCAAGAAGATATTTTAATCTGCTTTACTATTATCAGAATAGTGTTTACCATAAGAACATCAATTAAGACATACTCTAGAAGAAATCATTAAAAAATATAATACTGAGTAATAACAATTGGTAAATGAGTAACTAACTCTTAAACCGCTACTTCCTAAAGTTCATCAAAAAAATTCAGAACTTAAATAAATATATAATAGTGTCTCTCCTAAACAAATTATCAAAAGGAATACCTAATTATAATCAATGAAAAACAATTAATATAAGAATTTCAAATTTATGAAAAAAAATTCATATACTGAAACATATAGACTTGAAAGAGATAGAATAATGAGTATCAATGCAACAACTGATGTTATTATCAAGAATTAAGAAAATAAAGACATAAGTAATCTTCCATTTTTAAAAACAGCCTTAGATACCGTTAATTAAACAACTATATTTTGAAATTATTATATTTAATTGATTATTCAATATTACATATATTAAACTCTTTAAGATTCATATCTATAATTATAAAGATCTATCTTTTTAAAAGAATAGTAATACTATATATATATATATGTATTAATACCAATTTTTATTTATGGATTTACCATTTTAATTAAAATACTTTATATTAGATGCTTACCGAACCAAATATTGATCGTAATTTCGTTGAAGATTAAATTAAATTGCTTTAAAGAGATATTAATTGTATTATCGATTAAGTGAGTGATCTTGCTATTATTTTAGGATAGAAATCTGAGGAAATAAGGATTGTCAAAACTTTAGGATTTCTTTAAAGTCAAATCAAATCCTTCAGAGCGCATTTATATTTTTGATGCTTATACACTTAAGAATCTCTTAAGAGTATTTGAAGATCAAGTAGAAAGAAATAGAGAAACTGCTATTAATATAGTATTAAATTATCTTGATCTTCATAATTAACAATTTAATACAGAGTCTCTTAGACTAATTATTGATACAGTTATTAATAGACTCAATCAATTACCATTTGCAGAAACCAGTGAAGAAATACGATTATCATTAATAAAATTGTTACATCAAATCTAAGTGAAACATATTGATGCCTATACAAATAATCTATAAAAATTAGCACATATGATAGGAAAAGCTCTTCAAGACAATTTTCCTGAAGTTAAAAAAGTACATTAATATTTAATATTTTAGGATGCAGCTATATTTGCAGCTGAAATATCAAAAAAGTTACCAATTGGAGAATTTATGGGAGAAGCAGTCAAATCTCTAAATTTTAATATGTAACATGCCCATACGAAAATTAGAAAGGCTACAGTTGATGTAAAAATTCATTAAATATCTTTAAGAGTATAGCTCCAATTCTTTTAAGTAGAACTAATGGAACATTCCTAGAGATTGTATTAAATAATTTAAGGAATCTCTCATTAGATAAATCATCTGATGTAAGAAAAGGTACTTTGATTGCAGTTGCAGAATTACTAATGCACTTTTCTATACAAAATTTGAATAATTTTGAGAACAATCTAATCCTTATCTTAATGAACAGTTTAAGTGATGATAGTAAAGAAATATAAAATTTATCAATGTAACTCTTAGATTAGATTGGAATTAAGAGGTAAAAATTAGATGAAGAAGCCAATTTATGATATATTTTAAAATTGTGAATACTAAAATGTGCATATGTTGATAAATAATTAAAATATAATTAATACAATAAGTATTAGATTTCTATCTAAAACATTCATTGTTAATCAATAATATTTAAATTGAAAAAAATAAATAAAAATTAAACTTTTTCACAAAAAGTATGTTGTTAAAGTATTGCATAAATTATTAAAATCTAATAAGGAAGCTCTTAAGGTTTCCAATGTATTATTGGTTACTGTTTATTCAGTCTTACTTTTTTCAACTAACATTTATGCCATCACTTTAATTACTTCTTATAATTCTTCATTCCCAATCCTATAATTAATATTATAATTTACCTTGAATTTAATTTTTCTTTCTTTTCACTTAAACTATCTATATATTGAGGACTATGTGCTTATTATATTGAACCTACAGATAAATCAGTATTTTATATAAGAGACACTTATTTCTTTTTCATTTATGACATAAATTTATCTACAGCATTTACATCATTAAAATCAATTTAAAATTGTATTTCATCTAAATGTGATCTTGGGCTTTATACATCAAACTATTAATTAATTTCACTTAAATCATCATAAAGTGAAACAGTATCTTTCTTTTATTGTTTTTCACTAAAAGAAAAGACAGAATCTTATCTACTTTTTGACATTCTCAATTTTTACTATATCTTCTTACCAGATTAGCTGAATTTAGGTAATTAATAATCTATTTCTGATGAATTATCTTCTTCTTCATCACATTCAACTATTGCATTATGTTAACTTTATCTAGAATTTATAAATAAACTTTCAACTAATTAAGCATTTTCTTATTTAGAAAATGATTTCATCTAAAGTTTTAAATCACTATCTGGAGCACGACTACTAATATCATCTGATTCAAAAGAATTTAATTCTACTTAAAATATCATTTTTTCTAAAACATTTCTAACTACTTCTTAACACATAGTTTCTTCCATTCTTTATAAAGATTATTATGATCTTTTTGAAAATGATTCCATTTAAAATTTTAATTAATCTGATTCCTTCTATTACTTTGTACACTTTAATTATAGTTCCTCTATAAAGTTTTCTTTTACTTTTAATTAAGATTATAATTAATCAATATAATCTTCCAATTATTATATTCTAATTTACAATTCAAAAACAATTTACCCTTCATTAACACCAGAAACAGTAATTGATTTCTTCAATTCAATATCAAAATTTTATTCATTTACATATGATTAATTAGCTTAGTATTCAACTTTAGAATTATTTAAATATTAATTGTAATTAGTATATTGTGAATTTTTGCTTTATTAAATTTATTGTAAAAGTTCATTATTTTTTTCAATTAATTGTTATACTTATAATTAATAATCAGCATTTTTATTAATAAGCATTTAATTATCATGATTTAATTATTTAAGCTTTTATTAATTAATTGTCTAAATAGTAGAATATTATTCTTTAATTAGAGTAATTTATTTTTAAATTTCAAAATATTCTACTTAAATTTTATTAAGATGTTCATTTTTTGTATCTAATTCTTGTTAATAGGCAAATTCATTTTATTATTAATGTTCTTTTTATTTTTTTAATTTGATTTCATATTATTCAAGCCTTTTTGTAATTTCATTATTGACTGTTTCAAGATCTTTAATTTAAATTAATAATTAAGATTATTCTTATTAAAATACTTCTTTTTATTTTTGTATATATTCATCAAGTTATTAATTACTATATATTAATTATTACTCTTATTCTTTCCATTAAGATAATTCATATTTGTATTATTTAACTTATAAACTAAGTTCCTCATTTCGTTATCTATATTCTACTATATTATTATTTTCTTTTTCTTATTATTAAAATTCTAATCTTTTTACTTCTTCTAATTTATTTGCATATTATGAAGTTATCTATTATAATTCTGATCTCCACATTTAATTTTATTTTTCCTTTGATATTTTAATGACATCATTATTTTTGGTAGATAAGAAAGTTGATTATTTTAGTTCTTAAATTTCTTTATCCTTCATTTCTAATTTCTATTGTAATTAATTTATAGTATCTGCAAATTCATTCTTCTATTATATTAATAAAATTGTATTACATTTGTTAAAGCTTCCTCTAATTCATTCTCTAATTACTACTAAACATTCTTAAACTCCTCTATATCTTATTCTAAAGATTGTTCTCTATTTTTGTAATCTTCCAATTCTTACATAACTTAACCTAATTGTTTTTTAAGTTCTTCATTTTCTTATTCTTATTCTACCATCATATTGTCTATTTCTTCCAAAAATGCTTTATGTTCTTCTTCAGCTTTTTCTAATTTAACTTTATATTGATGATCTGAACTACTAAGATTACTGTTACTAGATTCCATTCTTACTTATTAGAGATATTTGATTTATTATTATTCCAATTTTTATATGATCTCATCTTTCATTTCTATTTCCATTTTTAGTTATAAACTTAATTACTATAAAAAGAATATGTATTAATTCTTACTTCATAATCAACATTTTAATTAATTTATGGAGTATTTGTAACTTTCATAGCTCTCATTCCAAAAGTAAGACTAGATAGAGTTTCTTCAACATGTCTACCAGCAGGACCAATATTCACAATTAATGCAGTTTTACAATTACCACCAAGAGCATCTTATAGAATTCTAGTTAATTTAGAATCTCTAAATGGAACAAATGTAGATTTTGGACCAGTCAAAGCATGAATACATTTTCCTAAAGCTGTAAGTGAATAATTGATAGATCTAGCTTCACTAAGACGATCTCCTGTAGCTCTTGATTTTTTGATTCTTTCACTTCCTGCTAAATCAACAAGATATAATGTTCCAACACAATTACCTGATGATAATATACTTTCATCAGTTTCTGTTATCATATCTTAAGAATAGTTTTATAATTTGGAACTTGGTTTTTTTGAAATGGTCATAGATCTTGAATGTTATTTAGATTATTTCTTCTCTATTTTGATTACAAGCATAGAATGAGATCTAGATGAATGAGCATTTAAATTAGTGAATGCAACTACTTTATTTTTTTCTGCAAAATTCATAATACTTAGACATTCTTAAGGTGATTCAACTTCCATCCATTCTAATCCTGATACAAATACACCATTATCTGGACATTCTCTTATTTTCACATCTTAATTATCAGGTCTTATTAAATCAAGTAACTAAATTTATTATCTAAACAATACCATNTGTTCTCTATTTTTGTAATCTTCCAATTCTTACATAACTTAACCTAATTGTTTTTTAAGTTCTTCATTTTCTTATTCTTATTCTACCATCATATTGTCTATTTCTTCCAAAAATGCTTTATGTTCTTCTTCAGCTTTTTCTAATTTAACTTTATATTGATGATCTGAACTACTAAGATTACTGTTACTAGATTCCATTCTTACTTATTAGAGATATTTGATTTATTATTATTCCAATTTTTATATGATCTCATCTTTCATTTCTATTTCCATTTTTAGTTATAAACTTAATTACTATAAAAAGAATATGTATTAATTCTTACTTCATAATCAACATTTTAATTAATTTATGGAGTATTTGTAACTTTCATAGCTCTCATTCCAAAAGTAAGACTAGATAGAGTTTCTTCAACATGTCTACCAGCAGGACCAATATTCACAATTAATGCAGTTTTACAATTACCACCAAGAGCATCTTATAGAATTCTAGTTAATTTAGAATCTCTAAATGGAACAAATGTAGATTTTGGACCAGTCAAAGCATGAATACATTTTCCTAAAGCTGTAAGTGAATAATTGATAGATCTAGCTTCACTAAGACGATCTCCTGTAGCTCTTGATTTTTTGATTCTTTCACTTCCTGCTAAATCAACAAGATATAATGTTCCAACACAATTACCTGATGATAATATACTTTCATCAGTTTCTGTTATCATATCTTAAGAATAGTTTTATAATTTGGAACTTGGTTTTTTTGAAATAGTCATAGATCTTGAATGTTATTTAGATTATCTCTTCTCTACTTTGATTACAAGCATAGAATGAGATCTAGATGAATGAGCATTTAAATTAGTGAATGCAACTACTTTATTTTTTTCTGCAAAATTCATAATACTTAGACATTCTTAAGGTGATTCAACTTCCATCCATTCTAATCCTGATACAAATACACCATTATCTGGACATTCTCTTATTTTCACATCTTAATTATCAGGTCTTATTAAATCAAGTAACTAAATTTATTATCTAAACAATACCATTTCCATATATATTTACAAATAACCCAATTACACAGTGTATATGTTATTAGTGTCTGCTTGAATTTCATTAAATATTTATTCAAAAGTACGTGGAGTGATTCCCTTCTCATCAGAATCAAGTTTACCCATCATGGTGTATGTTTTACCTGTTCCAGTTTGACCATAACAAAATATAGTACCATTAAAGCCTTTGATTACACTCTAAATTTATTATAGATTATTATAAGTATACTCCAACAACTCCTTTTGCTATATCATTGTAAACCTAATTTTAAGATGCTTTTGAATCAAAAATTGTATCAAATTGAAATTGTCTTTTCTCAAAATCCTTCTTGACTAATATATATATTGATATATTTACTGATGATCAATTTTTTATTGGGATCGATAGTTTCAACACAAATGGATTTATCTTTACAAATTAATTCCTCTTCAATTAAAGGACGAAGTCGAACTGCTACTTTAACTCTTTCAGACATTTGAGTTTAAATTTAAAATAATTGAACGGTATAAATTATATATTATGAGATAACGATTAATAAATCAAGGTTTCTTTTTAGTAGCTTGAGAGTCATCTAAAATCTAATTTATAGTTTTGCTAAGTATAATAAAAACACAAACATTACTTCTTTAGTTATTGTAATTGTTTATCCTACTAATTTTTTATGATGAGTTTTTGGATGTTGTACATCTTTAATAAAGAAGTACTATTTTATGATTTCAGAATAGTAGAACTCTTATCACTAACTTTCTCCTATGAAGCATTCATATTCACTTTCTCACGACTACTCTATAAATTATGTTCTTTACATGTTTTTCATCATTATATATGAGTGTTAAGTCCCAGAACTTCGTCTCTCTCTAGTTAATTGACTATCACAATTCTACTAAATCACAGAAACGCAACCTTCTTATTGATTACCTTATTATCTGTTATACACTTGATTCCCTAAAATGTATGATTTTTTAAACAAGCTAGGACTAGATTCTCTAGTTTAGTTTTGAGAAGATATCTTTCTTTCTTAACCTGTTAACAAACCTTTGTTCTTAAAATTATAATCATAATTAATACCTTTTCTATCAATTCTAACTTCTCCTTCTCCAATTAATCTATTTTCTCTTACAAACTATCAGAATATAACTTCATTTATTATTCTAACTAGTAAATTACTTAATATATTACTCTCACATGATTACGAATTTCAGCTTCTGCCTTTTATACTGCTTTTTCCAATTAATCATAATCTACTCCTTTTTATTGTTGTACTAATTCAATCAAAATTGCCACCTGTTACTTAAGAATCTTTATAATATCATCTAAATTAGGCTTGAATTCAAAGTCACTCTTAATAACCACTTAAATCTGTAAAGTTACATTATAAATTATTTACATCTTGCACTATCTTAAGTAATTAGTTATTAATGTTCATATTTATTAATATCAATTTATTTTAAAATAAAGAAATAATCTAGATAATCAAATTTATTAATTTTAATTAGTATGATCAACACTCTCAAATTAAACAATTCTAGGTAACATTTATGAATGAGCTCTCAAACTTCCACTTCTATATGAATTCTTTAAGAATCCAACTCCTGTTGATCTAAAGAATCTAAAAATTTTATTATTTAAATATACCTATATTTTTACTCTTCTAACACTATGGCTTTAATATTATTAGTTTGACGAGATTATAATTTATCAAATAGTTCTGATTTTACTGTCTATCTCATCTAAGGTTGATCATTTATTTTTGTTAATCCAAATACTGATTTAGCTGAATAATATTCTTTTGTATTTTCATCATGAAATAATTATTATACTACATCAGTAAATCTTTATCTCTAAGGAGGTTCTTTTTTACTAGGTAAAGTTGGCTTAAAGAATTTTGTAGTATTCAATTAGGTTTACTTTTTAATATTCTAAGTTTGAGTTTAGTTTTAAGTATCCTAATTTTATATCTATACATCTTCTTTATAGAGTGATGCTATATCAAATACATTATCAAACATTTGATAATATTTTAAATCAATTTAATTTAAAATATTATAACCTAATCTTTATTCGAATATGATTAATAATTTAGTCACCAATTAATGTGTATTATTGAGTCTTTGTAAATCATATTAAGATAATTATTAATATTTATTAAATTGTTTACCAAACTATATCATTTCTTTTCTTAATTTAATCAATTGTTGATTTTTCAAAAATAAATCATTTAATAATTCAATTGCTAATGTTTAACAAGTTTATTCAACTGTTTAAACTTATTCTATAGCATATAATTGAATTTTGGCCAAATAAAATTCTTTACAATCTTCTGTATTAATTATGTTATTATATTTTGAACAATGAAAACTTATAACTTATGAATATAAACAATTCAATTTATACTTTATTTCACTTGCTTAATCAAATAACTTTAACATTGTTTTATATAGATTTGCCATTCCAATCAAAATACTAAAGATAATTTTACCTCTTTCCTTCTTACTCTCATTGTATTGATAAAATTCTTTATGAAACAAATTTAATGATTCATATTAATTACTCATAATATCTTTTAATTATGCATTTTATTAATAAATAGAAAATGTCAAGAATTGAGATTTATTCATTATCTATCCAATAAGTGATCCTAATTTAACACTCTCCACACTATCACTATTAATACATACAAAAATTGTCTATTTTTAATTTAATAAATAATCTCTAAAGTAATCTAATAATTCTACACTTTTAAATGGTACATCTACATGTTTTCTTCTTTTTGTAGTTAAATCAGCCATTGTCTTATATATTTATCCAAATTCAAAAGTACCACTAAATTTAACTATCTTGAGTTTAGAAATTATCACCTATTCTTTAATATCATCATTTGGACTTATCTCAGCCTTTAACTCAATAATTAAATTAGTTCGTTTATGTCTATCTACAAATTTTTGACTAAGTATATTTTATTCTTTATGAATGAGATTTACCATAGCAATTCTTAATATTTTCATTCCCAAAAGATAATTATCGATAATTACTTCTGGAATCCCAAGTAATTAATTCTAACCATTCTAAAATACTGGCATAAAGGGTTATGAATCCAATACTAATAAATCCTTAAAACCAGTTTCATCATACTCAAATGCACTCATTTTTATTGTAATGTTATTCTCCAAAAATTTCTCTTCAATAAAATTAAAGATCTCCTACATAATAAGAAGTACAAGTCCTGGATTTCTCATATTTCCAATACCTAGAGTAGCTTTACCTGAATGTCGTTCACCTAATATCTAAATCATATGAGATTCTCCAGCCAAAAAATGTGAAATCAAATCCCTAAAAACTGCCTTGTAAATGTCTTCATTAGAGTTCTTGTTTGCAAAGACTCCACTAAATTAGTACTATTAATCCTTAACTTAGACAGTATGTTCGTTAAGCTAATGAACAAGTTAGGCCTTTTCTGGTTCATCTAATTGAGGTTGCTTCAATACTAAATAGGCTTTATATGGAATATCCCCTATTTTGAAAGGTTCATTTGAAAGTAAAGATTGACGATCTTTTTTCATTATTATAAATATTATAATTGAGTAATGGAAGTATTATCATTAACTAATACTTATATGAAGAAATAAAACTATAAAACAATATGAGTTTATTAATTATAACAAAAATATTCAATTGAGAAAAAGCATGATTTAATTTAATTAACAGTAACAATAACAAATGTCTCAACTACCTCAATACACAAGTTAAACTGTTGAGTCCTAATATTTTCAGTAACCAAGTCAAATGAGCATCAAACCTTAACCAATAACATTCTATCCACCAACATTCACATAACTCTAGGGTCCATTAGCATCAGATCAAAATTATTAAATGCAATAATAATAGTAATAACAATAATAATAACAATAATAATAGTAATAATAATAGTAATAACAATAATATTAATAATAATAACAATAGCAACAATAACAATAGTAATAATAATAATAATAATAATAATAACAGCCATAATACTAATATAATGATTAGTATATTAGATCAAGATAGTTACCATAAAATCTGTAATAATAAATGATGTAATAATAATGGAATGAATAATTTTAATAAATGCTACAAATGCATCATCATAATTATTTGCTTTAAAATTAATTGCACAATCTTATGATAAATTAAACAGCTTAATCTGAATAGGCTAGATAGGATTTATAAATTCAATAACAACAATCTATGGCTGATTTTACAAATTTGTAACCTGAAACTATTACAGAATACATACCAGTTGAAAAGAAAATTATTGAATATGAAACTAGAAAAAAAAAAATTTAAGTTCCTGTAACACATGAAATAACAGAATATGTACCAGTCACTACAGAAACTATTTCACCAGAAAGAACTGTTCGACTATCACCTCCTAAAGAAGTACATATGGTTCCCACTGTTGTCTAATAACCACCTATTTTACAATAAACTGTAATTCCAAGACCTCCATAATTATAAATGGTTCATGCACCTACTTAAATGACCAGAATGCCAACCGTTCCTGCTTATTAACAAGCACCATTAACTTCAGTGAGATCTTAACTTTAATAATCACCTCCAAGAATTCTGAACAAACCAACTGAAATTCCTATACCACCTCCTCCTCCTCATCTTCCATTGCAACCATTTAATTATACACCCAAAGACTTTCCAACTATGAATATGCCACCTCCTCCTCATTAATTTTAAGGTTAAATCTCCTTGAATTCCCCCTAACCACCACCTCCACCATAATTTGATTCCCACTAAATTCAAGGATAAATCTCCTTGAATTCCCCTTTACCACCACCTCCTCCATAATTTGATTCACCACCTCCACCTTACTCACATTAATTTAGTCATCCATAAAATTAATTACCTCCCCATTTATTACCCTAAATACCATAACATTAATTAAATTAACATTAACCTCATTAACAATAACATTAAATAAACCCACACTAACCACAACATCAATAATAACCACATTAATCCTAATAACCATAATAAAAACATTAACTATAATACCCATAATAATTATAATCACCACATTAACCACATTAACCACAATACTCATAATAACCTCATTAACCATAATACTAATAGTAACCTCATTAACCACCATTATTACCTCATCCACCTTAATCTAGGCCTGCTCCATTCATTCCAGAATAATATTATAGAGATTAAATAGAAGATGAATAAGAATAACACTATTATGATTTACCTCAAAGAAAACATCCAAATCATCCTGATTTTTAATAGACATCAAAACTTGATACTCCAAATTATCATATTCCAAATTATGATAGTGAAAATGTATAAATTTTATCTATAATACTCTTAGATCAGAGATAAATAATCTGAACCCATTCAATATCCAAAAAGAGCACCCTTTATTCCAAGATCTTATGATTCTGATCTTCACTACCAAAAACCAGAATAGATTGATATACCATCTAGGGATAATTAAAAAAGAGGCATTCAAAGATCAGTCTATGAAAAACGACCATAAAATTCCCAATAAACCCTAAGAAGCAAAGAAAACTACTTTAAAGACTCTATATTCTAATGATATATTAGTATTATATTAATATTTATTATTATTAATAATGAGAACTTAAGAAAAGCCAAGTAAGTAAGGAGGATTGTACAGTTTGAATCTGGGGTAGAATAATGGTCCTTACCTTCCGAAAGACATAATGCTGACTAATTAAAAATCACTAAAGGTTTGATAATGTAACAGCTTAGCTCCTCCAAGGAGATGAAGTCAGCAAATCAGTATCTAATGTCCTTGCTAGAGCTGGGATGGGATAGTTGTATGAACCTCCAGATATCTATGATGAGAAATCGAAATAGTTTGTAAACTTAGATGAGAAATACAAAACCAGAATGAGTGCAAGTGATAATGTAGCAGCCATGAGTACACTTTATTCAACATCGATAAAATAGCTTTAAGATTCATTAGCTGAGTATAAGGAATTAATAAAGAAGACAGAAGTAAATCAATATACTAAAAATTTAGGAAGAATTAAAAGCAATGAATGAAAAAATAAATAGTGACAATATTACCAATATTAGAGAGCTATAACCTATGTTAAAAGTATTTCATGGTAAATTGAAGGAGAAATTGCATGAAGAAAAAAATGAGAATTATAAACTCATGAGAGAGATTGAAGCATTAAATAGAGAAAAGTTACAGATATAGTACTCAATCAAATAAAATTAGATAATCTATACTTTTTTCACATAAAAGAATTATGGATTTAGAAAAACTAGTTGGTATTTAACACAAAACTGAATCACTTTATGCAGAAAAAATTCATGAGGAAGAGGATATTAATGATGATGAAGATGAATAGCATTCAGATAAAGATTTAGATTCTTAAATGTCAGAATCTTAAGACTGATTTTTGTAATCAAATTAATGAATATAAATTTTTAAAATAACACTACGAATAATTATATTTAAATTACGTAATTATTTGTTTTCAAAAAAAATTAGAAATATTGATATATTTACTAATCTCTAAACTAAAATCTTGTATTTGATTGAAATAGATATTATTTATTTAAATTAACATATAGTGTTCTATTGATTTAATGAAAAATATTCAGAATCTTGTAAGATGATGTCTGTAACTATATTTTTATTTTCAAATGATAATTATTTTCAATTAGATTATTCTTAATTACAGTTTTTGATACATGAAAAATAAGAAATTATATATGAATATTTAATTCTATATTGAAAGGATGAAAATATAAATCAAGAATCCTAACATAAATTTGTGTTTTCTTCTAGTGGAAATAAGTATTATTGAATTTTATTTGTTGAAATTTCTATTAAAGTTGGTTCTATATCATGACAACCACATTTAGTTGATATTTCTTTTTCAATCTTATTGGATTTATTTAATTCATATTTCCAAAACTTTGATGCAGTTAGTGCTATTTAATTGAAATTGTGCAAATTCATTTAGATTTTTATTAATTAAAAACCTTTATATATTTATTTAAATGTATTTATGAAAATTAATATTAAAATAATTAGTAATAAGTATGTATGGTGTAACTAAAAAATGATGATATTTGATATTATAAAATAGATTAAAAAATTCACAAAGTTTAACCTCATCCTAAATTTGTATAATTCATTTCAATTTATTGTTCTTATTATCTACTAGATACTTATGTTTATGCTTCAAATTTAATCCTATTAAATTAGTAAAATATTTACATCTATTTAAAATTTCTATATTTTATGAGCAATAAGAATAATATAAATAATAATAGTGTAAATAAAATAGTAAATAATCCCCTACTAATTTCATCAAAAAAATTATTTGTTACTATTTTTGCTTCTAATATTTATGTATTATAAAAGTATGATAATTTTAATTTCTCATAATTTTTAGTTTTTATATTTACTAAAATAATAAAAATACTGATATACCAGTTGCTTATATTGTGGCTAATATTTTTTCATAATTATCTCCCTCATAATTAGCTCTTTAAGTCAGAGTTTGTTAAGGATCATGTTAACTTCTTCTAATAGTAAATTATTAGTATTATGAATTTTGATTACATTTATCTAATGATGAATTATCACTTAAATTTTATTATTAATAGATAAAAGTATATGTAATACTTTCTAATACATAATTTTAACTTGACTTTTCAGATGATTAAATAGGAGAGAAATAAAAATATAATTAATTTTCAATTAAAGATATTTAAAATTCTCCACCATCTCCTGGATAGAAATGATCAATAGGTACTATAGTATCCTCTTTTATAATATCAAATCGTAATATATAAGAGACAAAATCTGATTGAGTTGTACTTTTAATGGTTTTAGTATTTAAGTAATAAATATTAGGTTAGACAATTGAAATTGTTCCAATTAATTGTTTATTTTATATGGAATCTATTTTATTTTCATAATAGCCCATAATTAGATTATCTCTAGAGGAACTTCCAAATATATTTACAATTCCTCCACATAATTAAGCTTACACAAATAATTTAGAGGATTCTTTAATGTGAATTTCCTAAATTTATTATTCACCAACTTTTGTTCTAATTAATCTATATGATTTTGGTGTTAAAATATTAAAATCTTTGTTACCCAACATTATAAAATATTATTAATTACTTATTTCTTATGGATTTATGGATAGAAAATATAGACCTGCTATGCTAGGTATTTATATATATGTAATTGTATCTAATTCTTGTAATACAGATATTTAAGCATTAAAGAAATCATGATAATTAGATTAAATATCAGGATTGTTATATCTATCTTATTTTAAAGTAAATGCTGGAGCACGAATGATTCTATCATGCAAAAGGCTTGTAATTTCAATTGTTATTGAATAATAATCATCAGTATAATTATCTATTCTATTTGGAATAATAAAATATAATTGAGCTTATTGATGTTAATTAATTTTTAATTATTATGGTTATCCTATTTTCAATTCAATAGCTTGATTTTAATCTATGATTTCTATTTAATAAATTGTTTAAGATGTAAAATTAGAAAATACTTTGAATTCATAAACTGATAGATTATAGTTTTCTTTCAAATTACTTATACGTAATGATCGATTGGCATTAATACCTTCACGACTTGCTACTTAATAATTCAGATGATCAAGGGTTCCATCATTTTCTTCAAGTATTAGACGTAGATTAGAATATTCCTAATCTGAATCATCTTTTTTTTCATATAAATATATTTTTCCTTTAAAAACTGTTACATTCAAATAGAAATTACCCTAATCTTTAGGAGCATATAGATATCTATCAAACTAATTAAATTTTAGTAAATTTTTTATTTCTAAATTATTTTATAATTAGATTAAAGAATCCTTTTTCAATATTGTTAAAGTTAATAAGATATCCTAATAGTTATTTTCCAGATAGATCATATATTAGCAATTTTCACAGTAATTTTCTGAAGTATTTGTTATTTCTAAATAATAATCTTCCATTTACCAATGATATCTATATATAAAATAATAAATACTCATTTTGTATAGTATTCAAGACTGATGATAATTCATTTCTTTAATAGGATTTAATATGAATTTTAGGTTTTATGTATTCATTTAAAGAATTTGAACTTATTAGAATACGTAATGTTTCATAAGAACCACAATTAAATTACAGAAAAGTTGTTGAATTTGAAGGTAAATGAACTCTTAATGGTTTTTAAATAAAAATAGGATAAAAACGTGCAAGTCCCATTTTAACATAAATTGACACTTTTATATCTTAGAAAGCAAAAACACCTATGCTATAATAATTTAAATATTATATACTAATATGTTACTATTTGATCTGAATCGATATTTGGAGGTATTAATAAATAATCTCCAAAATTGAAACTGGATGAAAAATCATAAGATTATTAAGTAGGCATTTAATTAATACTTGCTAATATAGTTAATTTATTCATTTCAGATGAAGTAATAAAAATTTGAAGTCCAGTTGATTCTTTAACATCTACAACTTTAAAATATTTAATTTAATTTTAATTAATTTTACCTGAATATATAAATTTTTCAAATAGTTTAACTGCACCAGATTATCGTATTATTGTATATTCTCCATTATCTTTATTTAATGGATCTGCAGTAGTACAAGTTACTGCAACATAACAAGGAGTATTATAGCAATTTGATTTTTCTATGTCATCTAATGATATAAAAATGGAACTTTCCATTTCAATTTTATCATTTAAAGACTAAAATAAAGAATCATCATCATTGGTAGGAAATTCTTCTAAATTTGGTGGATTCAATTATTTAATATTGGCTAAAATTCTAATATTAGCTGTTAGAGAAAATATTGCTATTTCTGTTTCTTCAGTTAATAGAAATGTGAAAAAATCAAATTGATTTGTGATTGTTTTAGTAATAGGTTCTTCATTATAAAGTTTAATTATTGAGGATTCTTTTGAGATCAATAAGGAAAATTAAGTATCTTCTCTTGATTACACTTCAATAACAATTTAACATGAAACAATATCTTCAGTCTTTTTACAATTCTCATATTTAATTTAATTAGCACTTAATATCATATTCTAATCTTTCATAATCATAATACGATCTTCAATATAAATAGTGGCTTATAAAATAGTTTCATCGATATTCTAAACATGAAAATTGATATATATATCTTCTTTTTTATAAAAGTTTACAAAGAAAGTTTATTTATCAGACTTCTCTATGAAACCTTAATAGTTATCTCCAATAACTAATTCAATAGGTTGAGAACTAACTCTAAAATTAATTGAATATGAGTAAAGAGGATAAGTAGTTGATTGATTAGTTTCAACTCTAATAAATAAATATTATGGATTATTTAAGAATTCATTATTAATTATTAAATATTTAGATCCAGTTTGAATAGCTTTTTTAAGATCAGTTTCTGGATGATCAAATGCATAAATCATAAATTAACCAGAATTGATTCTTAAAAATATTTTTATCTGATTATGAGTTAATGAATTTTCATTATTGTATCCACTTAGATCAATTTTGAAAAGTTAAACATCATATTTATAAACAGTAACAATTTCTTATGGTTAACCTTCAATTAATTATATATATTAATGGGCATATTTACCAATAGTTCCCCAGTCTTCTTATTTTCTAAATACTATTGCAGTTATAATATATTAACTAGCTGTCTCTCCATAGACTCCAATGTATATAGTTCCATTAATAGTTTCTAAATCAGTTTAGTCACCATAAGTTATTAAATTCTAAACACCTTAACGATCATTATAATCTTCTGTTGGATATATATCAGTTTTTGATGAATAAATCTTTGGTGATCCTTAAATAGGTGTTAATTAAATAAATAATCTTTAGATTTTATCATTATCATTCACTGTAAATTTATAATAGTTATAGAATTCATGAAATACAAATTATTTAATAGGAGTATTTTCTTTTAAAATTATAGTATCTTATTTTGTTGTTATTAAAATAGAATAAGTTAATTCATCTTCAACATTATTATTACCTGGAATAATCAAAATAGAATAGAAACACATGTGTACATTATCATAATTCTTACATATTACTGGTAGATAATCAAATATAATGATATCATTTCCTGGACTATTATATTTAATTTTAATTTTACTTGAAAGAGTAATAATATTAATTATCAGTAATATTATTAGTAAAATTCTGAGAAATTATTTATTTTTGTTCTTCTTCATTAAAATTACAAGTCCAAAATTCATTACATGATTTTACAATAATATCAGCATCTCCTCTTATATTTCTAAGACTAACACTAACACTTTGTTTTTTATTGCTTTTTATATAAAATTTATATTGATGAATTTTAGATTTACTCATTTTACTAAAAACAGGCTTGTTTAATTCAATAACCATTAAATCAGGATTCAACATCTGTGTTTTCAATTCAAATGTAGCTAATGATTATTTTGCTAAGATAGCTATATAAACATAATATCCTTTAGTATTCAAACGATTCAAATCTTCATTAGTAATAATCAAATCATCTGTAACTCCATCATGTAGTTTCCAATGATAATCTTCTAATGATGCTGGATTTTCATCAAGATTTACATACATTTCAGTATAACCTTTGAATGATATTAATTATATATTCAAAATTAATTTTCCTAAATAGAATAACTCTTGATCAGCAGTAACATTAAGTACATAGAATGCATAATCATTTTCTTATATTACATCTTCAATGGATTCTCCAACATTAATAAACTTTGTGGATCCATATGTTCTTGTTTTTATATACATAATTGCTCCTGATTATGCTTCTATTAAAAGTGTATAAGTTTAATTTGCCTTAACATTATTAATCTTAAACTTTTATATTCCTAAGAATGTGTCTAATCCTTTAAAATTACATATTTAAGGTGTTGGTCTTTACATTCCTAAATTCATATAGGATTGGAAAGATTCTTATAAAATTTCAACATTTTTAACTTGTATTGATACTTCTAAATTTTAATTCTATTTAATTGGGTATTATTTTAACTAATTTATATTTATTCTAATTATTTCAGTCCAACTAGTATTATTAAATTTAAACTCCAAATCATCAGCTATTATTAATAAATAATATTTACAATTAGTCATTATTAACTCTTCTTGATAAACAACTTTTAAATTATATCTACAATAATCTTCACAATAAACTGCCAAATAATAAGTCTTGTTTTCTGGTTATGGAATCACACAGATATCTATAATCACATTTATCAATTTAATTACCCATTCCTTAAGAATTGCATTAAAATTCTGAATAATTTTTATTAGGTTTTTGATCCAAAGATGAAATGTATATATCAGGATTTCCTATTGTTGATTACTATTTCACAACTATTATTAGATCTTTATTTATTTTTGCATTTTTTATATCAATTTGGTAATATTTGTAATTTTACTCACCTTGCCAAGGTATAATAGCACTATTAAAAAATATTTTGATTTATTATACTCATTATATGTTTAACCTAATTCTAAACTCAAATATGCTAAGACTTAAGATGTCAAACAAAAAAAGGCAAACATCATTAATTAAATTATTACTCAATATTATTAAATAAAAATCAATAATGAGTCTTATTTCTGCTCCAAAAAACTTGAAAACTCACATTTTTAATTTGATTGAATAGAACAAGACTTAAGAATTAATATAATTCATAGAAAATCATAGAGATTATATCTAAAATCTTGTTGCTCCAAACTATTGGACTCTTGGAATGTATGCAGTCAGATACAGTAATCATGAGCTAATGAAATATTTACATAAAAAAGATCTACTACATGAACATCCATTATCTCAATATACTTTACTATAAACAGCTTTTTAAAATAATGATTTTGAGACTTTAAAATTATTATGTGATGAATTAGGAAAAGTAAATTGACTTGTAATCTTTAGGATATAAACAAACCTGCTCTTCAATACTCAGATCAAACATTTTTATAATACGCCCATAAATACAATTTAAATGATTTGATAGAAATATTCTGCTCTAGAGGAGCTTATTTTATTATTGAAAGAACATCCTCTTCCTTAATTGATTGTTATGCCAATAATCTCAAAGTGGAACATGATCAAACAAGTGTTAAGTTTAAAAGTTACCATGATAATAGAGATGTACCTTAGACCTCTATATTATAATTAAAAAGAGATAAACTTACTTCAACTCATTATTTTAGATTCAAAAATATCTTATTACTATAATATCTATTATAGATGAAATACTTATAAGCTCCTGAAGGATATGGAGACTTTTTGTTGAACTTTAATAGAATATTAGAGTATACAGCTCCAAGTAATATAATAGATTGAGTAAATTTAGATATTTATAAATTATATGTTATTTTCAGTTATTCAATCCATTTTAATCTTATAAAACTCACTTGGTTTACGATTTTCAATAAATTTGATCATCAAATAAGTATTCGATAAGAAGAATATAACACATTAAATAAAGATCATTGTAAATACATCCTATCCTTATATCTCAAGATAATAGGATCCAAAATTCCATTGTACTTCCAAAATTAACCATATAATTGATAACATCAATATTTCCTTATTATTCATCTTAGTATTTTGAAGTGCTAATGGAATCAATGCAATCCACCATACAAAATATTGAGCAGTTTATACCTTATTAAATACAACAAACCCAAGAGTTTATATTAACATTGCAAATGGTAAATCTCTATAATATTTCAAACCTGCTAAAATAACTATCAAAAATTAAGGTAAAAATGTTAATGTAGCTTGAGTTCTAGTAATAGATTCAAAACTTAAATATATCTGATAAAAATAAGGTGAAAAATTGTGTCTATTGTCCTTCCTTGTAAAATGATATAGATATGTTTAGAATAGGAAATCTTCATAAATGAAATGGAATAATATTAATAATCCAATGAATAATCCACCTGATATCAATGCAAATTTCACTTTATTTTTACTAATTATACCCAAATATCTTAATATATCATTTATTTTACATTCTTTCTGGTTGATGAGAATCTATAAAGAAGTATAATGGAATTGCATATATTATTGGATATATACGTAAATGAACCATAAATCCGTATATAAGTGCAGCCCATGTATACCTCTCTTTCTTAAGTAAATATAACATAACATATATTAAAAGCACTATTATTGTATCAGATGATCCCCTAGTTGATACTTATATTGTAAGAGGATTAAAAATCCATAAATTCAATAAAAATGTAGATTTGACCATTTTTTACATAAAAACACATGCTAACATATCTACAAAACTAAAGAGAATCTTTCCAAATGATGATATCCACACATTTGGTATTAAGATGTATGCTAAAATAGGTGAATATCTATAGGTATGTCTATCATAAGGTGAACCACCATCAACTACATATGATGCTCCATCAGAATACACCTATATATTAATACTAAATATACTGAATAATCTATATCTGTGTATTTGAGATTGAAATATTTATCCTAGATCTCTGCATAAGCAATTAATCCTAGTCTTATTAATAGACCTATGATAATTGCAAATTTTGGACTCATAAATTAAATAATGTTTAAATTACGAACTCATACTGTCAAACAATGGCTACTCTAAAGATTTCGTAAATCTGTTAATAGTTAATATATTACAGATCCATAAGAAGAAGTATTTTATTATCATATTTAGGAATACAAATAAGAATTGGCGGAACTCTTTGCTAAATTTGATTCGGAAGGTAAAGGTAAGATTTAAAAATATGAATTGCTTACTCTTTTAAATAAATATGGAATCAATATTAATGAACAGGAATTAACATCTTATATCAAATAAGCTAATTCTAAAAGTGGTCGTTTTATAACAACCGAATAATTCAAATAGTGTGTTTTATCTGAAAAATCAAAACTCTTTCTTAAAAAGCTTATACATAAATCAAATGAAAGAAACCCTTAAAATTACTATCCTACTGAAATTACTAAAGTCTTAAATTAAGTTCATTATTTAAGTGAAAGAAGCAGACTATTATCATAAATTGAAGACAAATAAATTCCAGTTGAATAAAAATTACAGCCTCTAAGTAAATTAATGAACCTTAGTCGTGAGATTACAATAACTGAATAGAGACCATAATCAAAATGTCCTTTAAGATTACCAAGAGCTAGGTCAACTTGTACTACAAATTATAATAGTTTATCTACTGCTATTACAGTGCCTTCTACATCCAATTCGAGATTTGGAGATAATCGTATATCTTTTAGAAAGCATCCAACATAATATTGTGAATGATATTAATTAATTAACTATATTTTTAGTGAAAATTCTATTTGTATCAGATACTAAAAATGATTATTCTGTTTGTTATATATATTTTAAGTCATTAATTAATTGATCAAATTGATTAGTAAAATATATTACCATATCAATCATTGAAATAACAAACTCAAACATACAAAAAAGTAAATTAGATTCTTAATTTTATAAAAATCAAGTTTTTAATACTTGGATTCACTTTTTTATTTGATATTTATTTTATTTTAAATGAGTTTACCTAATCACTCTAAAAAACCTGATAGATTAATGAAAACATTATTTATATCATAGCCTATCATTTTTTAATCAAAAGGATTAAGTAAAAGTGATATGGTTATGGAGACTGGTTAAGATTTCATATCCACAAAACCTTCAGCATTTTAGACATTTGAAAGTTAGAGTTTATAAAAATAAATGTATGGGATTGGATTAAATACAGGAAGATTTTTAGATAATCAAGAATAATTAAGATAGGATAAAACTAAAAAAAGAGTTTTAAAGCCAGGATAAATAAGTACATTAGAACCTTTGACCTAGAAATCATCTACTTAAAATATATTTCAAGGTATAATTTGTGTATTTTTCTTAGAGGCAGAAAATGAAGAACGCAAAAAATTCATTGATTATACAGGAGGTCCTAGATTTGAAAATGAAAAATAAGATAAATTGATCAAATACTCAGTAGTAGGATATTAATAATTTATGAAAACTCATTAAGAAAAGTTAAAATTAGATTAAAAAAGGAAAAATAAATAATATACTAATAATGGTGCTACTGATGAATCTCTTATAGAGGAGTAATAACCATTGAAAACAAGTTAATTTAGTGAGAAAATAATATAGTAAAGCAGAAAAACACCCAAAAAAAATAGAGGAGATTAAAAATTTTTGAATAAGAGAGATTTAGTATAAATTATGAGAGATACTGAAAAGAGAATCAAAGAAGGGTAGAAAGAAATAGAAGAATAAGAAAGAAAATTACCTTAAAATGTAAGAAATGCAATTACAAGAGAAGAAAGAGCAATGAAAAAACATGAAGTTGTGAAAGCTTTATGGGAAAATGTTAATATTTAAGTTTCCTCGAATTGTTTTCGTTAACCTGAAGAAACCATTATGGCTAGATCAGATTAATATAGAGAGAAAAATCAAATGGTATAAGCTTTAGAATTATGTAAAGGGGATGACGAAAAAAATAATAGTCGTTATTGGTATTTGAGATTAAGATGGTATGATCACAAAGATTCAAGACCTCCCTTTACTTTATTAACATAAAAGAATTCATAATAAAGTGAAAGGAAATTTGAAAATAGACTTACAAATAGATTTGTTACTGATACTGAAGCAGAACGATTATACCAATAATAATAATTTGTATTATCTGATATTTAATCTAATTTCAATGCCAAATTAATAGAAAATCCTTTTAAATAAGTTGAAACTGTTATATCAGAATAAAAATTAAAGTCATAAGAGAAATCATTATCAAATTAATCTAATCTTTAAGATTCTCCAAAATCTAAATTATATTCAACTAAATTAGAATAGATGTATCATTAGAAATTGAAAGAAAAACCAAAAAAAAAGTTTGTTGATTGTTAAGATTATTTAAGTTTAATAGGTGAAAGTCAATATCAAAGAGAATTAAGAATGTTAAAAAGAGAGTAAATATAAGAATTCAAATTAGCAGAAATACCTAATGAAGAATAAGAAGTGATGATTAATACATGGAACTCTAAGAATTTGGCAAGATCAGGTGAGCAGATATTGTTTTGATTATAATATTTATTTTAACGAATTTATATATGTCTTCTATAGAAACTTAATAGGAATTATGCAAATTTTTTATATTAGTAGTTAATGGAATGAGGTATATATAATAATATAGATAGAGACGATTAGAAAAGTGTTTAGAATTCATTTAAGAAATTACAGATCATAAATATATACCTCCTTTTTTTTAAAATTCAGTTTGTAGAATAGAGTAGCTTTAAGTTTACTTACAATCTTATGGGATAGATACATAAATTTATGAATTAAAAGACTTGATTGGAAGACTAGGAGGATTTGAAGATAGATTATTATTCAGTCAATTTTAGGATAGATATTTGAGATAATCTGGTAATAATATTGAGAAAAAAGAAGCAGAAATATCATTTTTAAGATTACTCTATGAAGAAATTTAATTAGAAAGATAGTTGGATGATCAAAGAGTAAGGATTTTTAAAAGATGGGATTATAATTTAGATATACTTTATAATAAATTATCTTCTGGAAGCAATTCTGTAGATTTTAATAAGATGAAAAAGTTTTTTGTACGTATTAGATAGAATTTGATTGATGAAGAAATAAAAATATTATTAAAAAGAGTAGGTAATGGAGATGGGACTATAATGAGTTTAGATGATTTTAGATAGGCTTTAAAAACACAAAAATAAAGAGCTATGGATAAGATTTAAATTCCTATGATGAAAACTAGTATTGTATTTAATAAATAAATCAATAATACAAGTTATATGGATAGATTAAGAAGAAGATATAAACCTCTTTAAACAACATAATCTTTTATTTAAAAAGATGGTTGTCAAACTCCAAGAGCTAAAACACCAACGCCTTGTCATAATACAGAGTTAAAACAAACAAGAACAAAAACACCTAATTAATTAACAGAATAAAAAGTATATGTCAATGAAAGTAAAGAAATTAATACATTAATGTCTATATACTTAAATTAATAAAGATGCTTATAGAATGTATTGATGTAATTAGATGAAGTAACACTTTTAAAATCTCTAAATTCAATTGATTGGCATAAAGAATGGTAAACCTTTAGTGTTAATTCATAAGGTATATCTTATGAACATTTTATTAATATTCTAACATATTATGATTAGAGAAAGCCATTTAAAGACAAGATTAACATCATAGATTTACCAACTTCTGCTCTTACTGTAGCAGATAATCTTTTTTAATTATTAAGAGATTAAGAAAATCAATTATAAAAATCGAGACTTTAATATTCAAAATAAGACTAAATTAATTCTTTAGATAAATATTTTGTAAAAGGATATATGGATGTATTAGATATTTTATAGATCTTATAAAAATGTACAATAACTAATGTCAGTTTATAAGATGCAGAATTGATAATTGCTAGATTTAATCAATTTAATGGAAATAAATAAATTACAAAAGAAGTATTTCTAAATACAATTACTTGATAAATAACATATTATATAATTGCCTTAATACTTTCTTTATATTATTCAAAAGTAATCATTGAATTTAGAATCTAAAAGTTATTATTATTCTTATTAAAATTAAAATCATACTTAAGTCATTAAGTAAATTTAATTAAAATAAATATAAGGAGATATTTTTCTGTTTTTTTATTTCTTACATTTGTTAAGTCATTCTTTCTTATATAAATTCATTAATATAAAATAAATTATTTTAATGGAATCTAACTCCTTGGATTTTAAAATAAATATATAACCCAAAAGTATAACTGAGCATGTAGAGCCAGATGTTGATTTGACAGTTGATAAATATGATGCTGTCTATTAAAATACTTAATTGGAAGAGGAAGTAGAAGCAGCTCATGTATATATTTATATCTAATATTTTCATTAGAAAGATTTACTAATATAAGATTATGATATTACTTAAGCAGCTCATCCATATTATTGTGTTGCTGCATTAGCATTAACTTCAATTCCAGGATTAACTTTTATTCTTTTACAAGATGTTATACATGCTTATCCTTTAGTTATTATACTCTAATTAGCTTAATTTTTAGTACTAAAGAATTATTTGGGTTTAAAACTGATTGGATTACGTTGGTGGATTGAGATGGATATTAAAGGTGAATAGAAATGGATGTTCTAAACTCAAACATAAGAATAATCAAATAAAGTTGATAAATATTTCTTTTGGGCCTGTCTCATATATGGAACACTCTTTTGGGGTCTAATGTGTCTTGGAGACTTTTTTGGAGTCAAAATATTCTGGGTATTATGATAAATAGATTATAGTTACCATTACCAATCATATGTTTAGTTTTGTCTTTAACTAATTTATAAGGATTTTACAAATGTAGAGGAGAGCATAAGAAGAAATTATAATAATTGAAAAGAGAAATGGCTAAAGGTGGAATGAATATAGTGGGAATGATTATGAAATGATATTAAATTGTTATTATAATATTTTTGAATTAAATATGGTTGAGAGATAGTGTAGAAAATTCAAATAAATTATATAATAACAAATTATATATATTTAGAATTATAACAATAATATTAAAATATAGGTTTCAGATTGCATGTCCTGAACATACCCAATTCTAAGGAGCGGCTATAGATTCATGGGCATTTACATTAGTGCATTAACAATTATATGCATTATATTGGTTATCGTCTATTAAATACTTAGATAAAATGGACATATTATTAAAATAGTTTCTGAATATTAAATAATCTACATCTTTGTTCCATTTTTAGTTAATATGACATTTAACTTAGAGATCACATTTTAGACATCTGAGATTTGTGCACATACGAAATTATTATTGATTTCCAATTTGTGGTTATAAACATTTTCTTTTTTATTATTAACTTTAATTTGTCTATGGTTATTGTTAATAGTTTTAAGATGTAATTGGTTTATTTTATGGTTTATCCATAACTGAATTGATGTCATTTATTAATTCGTCTAAATCATCATCAAACTTATTATTTATCATTTTGATTTTGTTTATAATATATATTATATTTTTTTATTTGATAACCATAATGAGATAACGAAGTGGTTAGATATTGTCACCAGCTAGAGTGATTCAAAACTTTTAGATGAGTACTAAGAATTACACTAGTAAAAATGCATCCTAATCTCCTTTAAAATTTATTCAAAGGAATTTATCACAAATGATATTGAAAGACTTAGTAAAATAAGATTCAAGTCGTAAAGTGAATCATGGAAGTATTACTGATAGAGTACATAGTCAATAACGATCCAACTCAAGAGATAAAATAAAACCTTAAACAAAATAAGCAAAAGTTCCAACTGAAACCAACCTTCCTTTTTAATAATTATCCAAAGGAATCAATTTGATTTTGAACCAAAAATTAACAAATAAAAATAAATTGATTTTAGAAAAAGGTTCTATGACTCGTAGAAATAGTGTTGAAGATTTATTAACCAATTCAGTTTAGATAGGAGGTAAATCTTCATCAATTGACAAACTATCAAAATCAGAAATTTTGATTTATGTTCATTATTCATCAGAACTTACTTAAAATTTTAAATTCTGTGCTAATGTAACTACAGATAAAGTTCTAAATGCTCTAAAAAATAAGACTGGAAACTATTAAGTTGTAGGATTTGCAACTTTAGATGACAATATTGGATTTGATTATTATCTCACAATACCTTTTTTACCATTGACTCATATGGTAGGTAAAACTATTCGTATGAAACCAATTATTGGTATATCACCTCCAAAACAATTAAATTTAAGTTGTTTCTTATTTTTACATGTAATAGGGAGAGGGGGATTCTCAACAGTTATATTATCTCGATCCCTAATTGATGGAAGTTTTATAGCACTGAAATTAATTAGCAAAACCTTTGTAGTATAAAATGAAAAACAAGATTTAGTTTAAAATGAAAGAGATATATTAATTGAAACTACAAATAAAGGTTCCTTATTTACATCCAAAATTGAATTTGCATTTGAAACTAAAAATTGGATCATTTTTGGTATAGAATTTTGTCCTGGAGGAGAAATGTTTAGTTATATGAAAAGAGTTTAAAAGATGACTGAATCTTAAGCTAGATTCTATATAACAGAAGTTTGTTTAGCTTTAGGATTTCTACATCATTAATAAATTATTTATAGAGATTTAAAACCAGAAAATGTTCTTATAGATATTACAGGACATATTCAATTAGCTGATTTTGGACTAGCTAGACCAAATATGCAACCTGAATAAAATGCTTATTCCTTTTGTGGTTCTCCAGAATATATGGCTCCTGAAATGTTTCAAAATGATGGTCACAATAATATGGTTGATTATTATTGTTTAGGAGCCTTGCTATATGAATTTGTTACAGGACTACCTCCATTCTATTGTGAAGACAAGAATATCATTTATACTAGATTACTTAATGAATAAGTTTAATTCCCAAAGAAATTAAGTCCTGAAGTTAAGGATTTAATTAAATTACTTATGATTAAAGATCCAAATAAAAGATTAGGATCTAAAAATGGAGTTGATGATATATTAGCACATCCTTGGTTTTAGGATATAGATATTGCGAAATACATTTAAAAATAGATTAATCCTCCTCATATTCCTGATCTAACAAAATTGTAATTTAAATCACCTACTACAAATGATAGAATTTTATTTGAATAATTAAATAGAGAATAAAAATTAATCAATCAATTTAAACCTATGTTTGAGACTTAATTCTTTTATCAATAAAAAAGATATCAATGTTATGAATTTGATAAAAATTCTTCTACATAGGTGACAAAAGATACTATAGATTCAATGGTGAGAAAAAGAACAAAAAATTCTCAAAATAGTTAATAATCCTTATTATCCCAATAATCATAGTCATAATTATCCTCAGTTTTATGTTCTAATGAAACCCTTAGAAATACTAAAAGTGTAACAAATTTAAAATTATATTAAAATTTATTAACTGAACCATCTAGAAAATGAGTTTATATTTATTGTAATATTTTCTCATAATACCAAATATTATTGATCTTTTGAAATCTCTTATTCATTTAATATAATCACTAATTTATCTTAATTTCCAAAATAACATATATAAGTTATTGATATATAATATTTTTAAGTAAGAATAATATTAGTTAAATGATTATATATATAAAAATGATAAACATAATAATATTCCAATTTTATTACAATTTATATATTTTGGAATATGATTTATTATTTCTTCTCATACTATATTTTATTAATTTATTAAACTCATTATGTCGTGTAGTATAAGTCAGAAATAAGACTCTTTTAGTAACCAAGAAACAATTGAAAAAGTAAGCGAAAGAATTTCTAAGAAAGAATAAATAGAAATGAAAAGATAATTAGATGTGATGATTAATAGAGTTAAAATGTTGGAAGTGTTTCGATAACGATTGTAACTTTTCTGAGTATTTAGATAAGGGAAACAGATGTAAAGTGAAATAAAAAATGAATAGGTAAATAGTATTAGAAATCAGTATAATGAATACTTGAAGTAGGTATTTTATAAGTTATCTATTTAGTAAAGTAAACATAAAGAATCTAGGGAATAGTCTCTTGAACTTTTTAGAGAAAAAACTAAGCTCTTAAAATAATAACAATTAAATCTTAAAGTTTAAATTCGATAAAGTGTACAGCAATAGAAGAAGGAATAATTTGAGTTAATGAAAAAGCAATCTTTAAATCATGATAAAGTTATTATTCTCTAAAAGGAAAGATCAAAAACATACAATCTAGAGAAGAAATAAAAAGTTCAACAATATGAATAGTAACAATAATTACACTTAGCTCTGTACAAATAATAAAAATAAGATTAATTTAAATCTTAACATAAGAAAGCAGTCCTTGATAGCTTTAGATAAAAGGCTTAGGACTTCATGAAAATACAATAATTATGGGAACAAGAATAAGATATTCTAGATTAATTAAATGATTCTTATCATTCAAGATTGACTTCTTCAATGATAAAGAACTGAATATCGCTTGTATTTGTAAATTTTATTTATAATATTATTATTAATGGAAGAAATTCTTGAAATTGTTCCCAATACGATAAAATTCGATTATTAAAGTAGAGAATAAACTATCTCTATCTAAAATTTGACTCTTCATTATATCCAAGTTAGAATTGTTTCCCCTAATCCTACTTTATTTGCAATCATTCCTAATATTTGTAAATATATATATTATATCATTATTATATAGTTTCTATTGAACCTTGTACAACTACAGATGTGATTGTCAAATTAAATTTAGATTTTAAAATGAACTTTTATTCACTTATCATGAACAGAAAGCTAACTATATTTTATTATGATGTTGACGATGTTGAAGAATTGGGTAAAAATGATATGGATTGGCATAAATTACCTATTAATTTTTTAGGGAGAAGTGAAATAAATGTTGATTATAATACAAATTGTGACAAATATCAAATACTTAAATCAGAGAAGTAAAAAAAGTTTATGGAAAGTGTTCAAATATTTTAAGCTTTGTTTATAAAATAAAAAAATATATCTTTGAATGATGAATACAAAAAGATATTAATTAATAAATATCTAGAATTGCATAATAAATATCAAACTTATAAAATTATGGAAGATAGCATAATTTTCATTGGTAATAATTTAGATTTAGAAAACGAAATCTATTGTATAGAAAATCAATCATAAATTTATTATGTTTCTTCATACAAACCAACCTACTTATATCATGCTTTTCCATAATATCCAATTGAACCACTTAGTCCATAAAGCCAAAGGAAGAAAAGTTCCTAATAACCTTAATAAATACAAGAACCTATAAAATTAACCAAGAGTGAAAGTGAACCTCCTAATTAACATTCCTTAATTGATTTATCTCCAGTCAAATAATTTTTCTCTGTATTCACATCTTCCAAATAAAAACATGATGAAACTACTGAGTAATAAATTTAAGTTGAATAACCAATTATTTAGCCTTAACTTATTGAATCATAAAAAATGTAGTAATAATAATATGAAACAAGGGAATAATAATAAGTAACAAGATAAACTGATAGTATTAATACAAAAGAAGATAAATAAAAAATAGAATAATAATAATAATAGTCATCACAATAATAGTAATAATAATAATAATAATAGTAACCATAATAATAATAATAATAATAATAATAATAATAATAATAATAATAATAATAGTAACCATAACAATAATAATAACAATAATAATAACAATAATAACAATAATAATAATAATAATAATAATAATAATAATTATAGCAAGCTTAAAAATAATAACCTCAATAAGCAAAGATTTAATAAAAATTTTACAATCAAGAAGCAAGTGTACCTGAAACAAATAGAATAAATAAAAGATTAATTAATGAATAAAATAATGGATAAAAGAATGATTAAAAAGCATTATCTATAGATGGGAGGAGAAGTCTATAGATAATTGATTAGAAAAATTAATAAAGATTAAATGAAACTGCTGATTTGTCATGGGATTAAAAGGCCAAACTTTAATAACAATAGATGACTTCTCCTCCTGTAGAATTCAAAGGAATAGATAACATGTATTGATAATCTTATAATAGTAAGTTAGAATTAATAAGCATGCTACAAAATTAATGAATTAGCATAATTAAAAACCTATCAATAGATCACTGATGTTTTATTGTTCAGAGATGGAAAGTATTTAATAACAGTTGGAGAGAAGAATGATATAAAAGTAATAATTGATTAAATATATTAAAAAGGTTTGGCAACTATCAATAAGAGGTCTTGTTGGAACAATAAAGGAACTTGAAAATAAGAAGGAAAGAAAGATTTTACTTATAAAAGAATGGAGATATGTAGATCCATCGGCAGATGAGAATTATGAGTTTGAATTGAAGGATCCTAAAAATGAAGGCAAAGTAAAGATGGAAATTATTAATTTAGAGTGAAGAATTATACACTCCATACGAAACTGCTTATAGATTTGTAACTGGTTCAGAAGATTAAATATTTAGGATATTTAATTTGACAACCATGACTTTAGAGTAATCATTTAATTCTAGATTACAAATACCAACTGCTATTACATTTATGCCTGATAGAGGACTATTTTGTATAGGAGGTCAACCATACAAAACAATATTTGGATAAACCAGAAAGTATAGATCAATAAGATTCTTTTTGATGAAGAATTTATTGGAGAAACCAAAATATAAGATATTTTGTAAATCAGAAGATGAATATCTAAATTAAGTTATCTATAGTGAAAATCCTATTAGCAACCAAAAAGAATAATATCATGCAAGAATTAATAATATATTAGCAATATAAATCATCAGAAGAAATAGTTAAGGAAAATAGATATTGTAAAGTGATAGAATCTTGTTTGTATTTTTGGATAGAATGAATTAATGTACAGTTTTATTGACTTTGGAATGTGAATCACTTAAAATAAGAGGAATTAATGATTTAAAATATCTATATAAAGAAGGAGTTTTTGCTGTTATTGAAGCTAATGATGTAGTTAGTATGAAAAACACAAAAGTAGAATAGAATACTTAAAGAGTAGTTTTAATAAATTTAAAATAATTATAAACTTCACAAGGAAGAGAAAGTGGAATTGAATGCAATTTAATTTAAGAGTAAAGATCTAAAGTAAACTATTTATTTATTTTTTTAAGTTATCTGTATAAATACTAGCTAATCCTATTTTATTGGTTATTCCATAACCAAAGTAAATCATTTTTTAGAATTTTAATGGAGAAGATTAGATAATTCATCCCTTAGAAATTAAAGATTCTAAATAGTAGCTTAATTTTAATTATCTAAATACTATAAATAATTATGTGATATCAATAGTAGATGATATAATTTAAGTTATATCAATTATTTGAGAATAATTATTCATATTTATCACAAATATAGCATAAGTCTGATCCGATCAAAATAATTAATTAATTATTTAATAAAAGTTTTTTTGATTATTCTTCTAAAATTCTCCATAAATTCCAAGCATAATTCTAATTACTTTTAAGACCCTATTATAATTGATATATTTATACTTCATCTAATTTTCTAATCAAATCTTGATAGTATTAGGTGAAATTATTAGAATCTCTCAATCTTTAACTTATTATTTTCCTTTAATGTCCCCATGTTATTTTTAATTAAAGCAACTATTATTCTGCTTAATTAGAATGGAAGAATTTATCTTATTTTTATTTAGTAAATAAATTATTATGCATGCAAAATAATCCAAACTAATAAAAGTTAAGTCCTTCACCATTTTAACATTCAATTTAAAATAATTTTTTGTATTTCAACATATTTTTATTATCTTCTATCAAAGTATAAAGAATCTTAAATTCATTTTCACTTATTTTTTAATTATCATCAACATCTATGGCCAAAAATAATTAATGAAAATTATCATTTTATATTTTCCTAACAAATTGAAATTATTCTAATGCTTCTAAATAGTATTAATCTAAATCTAAATATTATTCTCCTTTAATATTTTTGCAATTAATTGTTAATTTGTCTATTAAATCTTTGGCAGTATTATTAAAATTCTATAATTATTATTTAACTTTTTGAAATAAAACCAAAACATAATCATATGATGGAGTGCATTATATCAAATTTTGAGCATTCTAATATTCATCTAATTAACTTAAAGATTAAATATAAAATTCAAAATCTTCATTAGAAATATTATCAAATAAATGTAAAAATCTAGCAAATAATTTAATTCTGTAATTCTATTAATAAACAATAAGACTTTAACAAAATTGAGTCATTTTTTATTCAGCAACATTTTTTAATCCATATTAGTTCATATAATACTCATAACAAATAGCATATAGAGGATATTTAGATTCCAATTTTTCTTTATAAAATAATGATATTTATTTTAAAGAATTTTGAATAGTTAAAGTATTTTCAACTTAATTTGGATTCATTTAAAAGTCTTAATGTAATTAATTAATGAAAGCTAAAGCAACGTCAACATAAATGTTTTCTTTTTTATCTTTTAACAATCTCTATAATATTTGTTCTATCAATTTTATCAAAATATTTACATTATTTCTCTTATTAAATGAGAATATAATTTTATTATTAAGTTTGTCTTCTTTATTATACTATGCTAAGTCTTTAATTTGAGTTTTGTGTAATTTTAAGTTAGCGTCCATCTTTTGTTAATTCTTCTAAAGCTTTACTTAAGAAGTCTTCATTGGAATTAGCATTATTATTATCATTATCTTAACTATTATTATTATTATGGACAGAATCTTAAGAAGTTTTTCTAGGAATAATTTAAGAATTTTTAATAATTTTAACTGATTTTTTTTAATCTTTTACATCAACTGATTTTACTTTATTAAAACCATTATTATTGGTTTATTTCATTGTTTATTATTATTATTATTATTATTACTATTATTATTATTATTATTATTTTTACTTTAGTTAATCTTAATTGTTTTACTTTTTTTATTATTAATTATTTTATTTAATTTCAGGAAGATTCTCTTATGTCTTATGTTATGTATCTTATTTTTATTGGGTTTTCATTGTAGATGATGTAAATTATGGAGCAAGTGTCATTTATTAATCTGTATTCTTTTAATCAATACTAACAACAGTAATTTCTTTTTATTTTGAATCCTACTATTTATCAATTTATATTTATAAATTGTCTATATCTATTTATAATTAAGTAATTGTATTTTCAAGATTCGTTATTTTTATTTTTTATTAATCACTTTCCCTTTAAACTTATTGTCTTTATTTTCTTAACTCATTTTAAGCTTAAATTTCCATTCTTATTCTTTCCTCTAAAGCAAAAGTTAATTCTTTTAATTTTTTAACCTCTTCCATTTATACATTATTATTTCTAGATATATATATATAATTTATACTTTTCATTTTAATGATTAGATTAAATACTTTAATCATCTAAAATCAATTCTGAACATTAAACACCAACTTATTTAAAATATTTAAAATCTGTTTGAGCTTCAGATGATTTTAAATCAGAAAATTGAGTTGTTTAACATGCCTAATTTACATGAATCTCCATGGTAGTGTATAGATCATAACAACTTGTAGATTTATGATCAGGATATAATGCATCAGTATCAGAGAATATATAAGATTATCTTTTAGACTTTTAAAAATTGTAATTGATTCTATCATTTAATTATTTTAAAATCTTTTGGTTTTCTATTTATAAATTGTTTATTTTTTAAGTTAATTATTCTATATCGTTCATAGCAATTTAATAATCATTTTTTAATTCTTAATCCTCTGATTTTAGTTCTTTGTATTAATTAATTAAGTAATCATATTTTTGTAATAAATTATCATAGTCAACTACTTTTTCATTATATTTATATTAAAGTTATTGAAATTATGATTCTATAAGCTTAATTTTATCTTCTAAAACCTTAACAGACATTTGATAAGTTTAATGAATCTAATTTATTATAATGAATATTACTTATTTCAAATCATTTAAATATTCATTTTCTGAACTGATTTTCTCTTGCTGAATAGCTTAAATCACAATAGTATTGAAATTAACATATTGATTCCAAATCTTCTCCAATAGTACTCTAATTGATTATGAAATTTTACCCTTTTTCTATACAATCTATTGATATTTCCCTTACTAATTCTTTGAGACTTTAATTAAAAACTTGTTCAACTTAATGAAGCATTTAATCTTCTTTTAATTTTGTATCTTCCACAATAGTTTTCATTTAATAATCAATCCATTATGCCAATTTTATCACATCTTGTCTTTGTACTATAACATTAGCTGGTTTTAGTTGTGGATTATGTTAAGAGAGTTTATCTGAAAACTCACTAGTTTCTTATAGAAGTTAAGTTAATTTCTCTTTATCCTTTAAATCAAATAGATTAACATGAATAGAAGATACTTCTAAAGAATTAATAACTTTCAATAATTACTTCTAGGATGTTCTAATATGATTTCCTCTTAAGAATCATTAAATTTAAATGGATTTTCACTTAACATTTAGGAATACATTTCATTTCTTCTTTATTTACTTTACCTTTCAATTTCAAGCAATTATGTTTTATTAAGTAATGGAGATGTATAATATTGCTATATAAAATAATCAATTAATACATCTTATTTGACATCATGTCTTTCATTTCGAATAAATGAGACGTTGCTTATGTTATGAAGTGATTTCATTGAATGATCATTAAATTGTCTCGGTTATTTTATAGAAGTATTAAATATATGTTCTAAAGTCTACTAGCTTTTTGCTTGTGGTGTTTTTGATATGTTAGGCAGTTGTTTCTAAAATTGGTTTTCAAATACGTTCACTTTCATTATGTTAAAATGAAAAATTGAAAGTCTTTTAAATCAATTAATTATTATAAAGAATAAATATATTGGATTATAAATATATCAATGACTATTTAAATATATAATCCAAAGAAGTCAAGTTTAAATTTCAATATTGTTAAATGAAACTAAAGTTAAAGTTAATTTTACCATAAAATACTACAAAATAGATTCAATTTCAATCAAGTATCAAAGCAAACAATATTAAATTTAATAAAGAATATATTGTATTATTTATTGGCAACCTAATCAATTAAATTTGATTATTAATTTGGGAGTCAGTTGGATCAGATTTAAAAATACTTTAATAACAAAGACTTAATAATCTTCTATTTAGCAGTTCTCTTATGAAATTCAGACTGTGTTTGGAAATATTAGGTGTATAGAACTCAAAATATTTAAAGAATTTTACAATCAAATAGTGCCAGCTTCAGTTATATTTATATCTTTTTTAAAATTACATTAATTTTTCTAATAGACTAGAGCTACAAAAAGGGATTTATTCTCCTAAAGACCCTCAATCAAATCCCAAGACATAAAAAAATCTGTATATTAATTAAGAAAAATAAATTTAGTTTATTAAAAGATTTATTAGAATTCTATCCATAATTTAGATCGATGATGCAGAAACCTACTAATATTTAAAAACGAATATATTCTTATTAGTTTGGAATAGGTAGATATAAACATATCAAACTTTAGAATCATGATAGAGGATTCAACAATAATTCAAATTTAGAAGAAATGATAAACAAAATTATAAAAAAATAAAGTTTAATTATATTATTTTAATACATTTGTTTAATAATTTCTAAATTAGAAAATTAATAAAACTATAAAAATTTTTTATTATTTATATATATATTTTGAATAATTATTATGATTTATCATTTATTTTAGTTTTCTTATGATTATAATGTATATTATTCTAATGCTTTTTTCTATGCTCTTTCATAATTATCTTTTTCTTATTATTCTCTTCTTAATCTTTCCATTATAAATTTATCATCTTCTATTTATAAATTTTAGATTGGTTTTACAATTTAAGCATTAGTAATAAAAGCAACCTTATTTATAAAATAATAAAATTTACTCTTTATTCTGTTGTTCTTTTTTCATTTTAATTATCTTATAATAATATTTCAGTATTCTTCTCTAAACCTAAATCTTTTCTATATTTATCATATTATTATTGGATAAAACTCTCTTTGTGTTCAAATTTTTATGGACAATCTGAAGTTGGATGAGAAAATTCATGACAGATTTCACATTTTACTCTTGCTTTTTCAAATGGAATTTTAGTAGGACAAGCATAAGTTCTATGACCTTTTTCATGACAATATTCACAAAAATCATCTCTTAATACTGTTGCTATAACTTATCCTTATAATCTAGCATTTCTTGCTTATTCATCTTCTTAATTTCCTGATAATATTTTTTCAATTTCTATAACACCTTATTAAAGTTATTCATCATTATCTGCTTAAATTAAAACATGTAATTTATCATCCATATCCCAATCTACTTTCTTTGTATTTGAACTTCCTTTCCCTCTTACTGATATTTTACATCCAGTCTTGCCTTCCAAGAACTTTTAAGTGTTTCCTCCAGGTCCTAAAATAAGACCTATATAATTTGTATCAGGAGCATTTAATGTATCAGTTAAATATATTTTTTGTGATTTTTTCAAAGGTTTAAAATCATGAGGAGGAACAAAGTTTTTATTTATCTTAATACATTCTTCAGTCAAAGAACATTTAATTCTTTAAAAATTCTCTTTTCTTCTAACTTCTCTTGTGTTAACTCTCTTTCCATGTTGATCATATACTGGTTCAGGAGAAGGAGACCTTAAATCAGGATCATCCATTTTACTATCTATTGGTTATTGTAGTTTTTAATTGATATCATCAAGACAATATAATCTGATGATATATTCTAAGTCATCAATACTGAGATCAGGAGGAATACAATTTAAAGAAGGAGGCTAAAAGGTTTTTTCATATTCAGGACCCCATCGTGTATGCTAATTATTAAACAAATACCAATACAGAAGTATCTGTTCGCACAAAATTGTAGCCATATGATTGAGACATCACAGGCATTGGTTACATTCCCCATGGTAAAGCCATACCAATAGGTACAGGAGGGGCTAAGCTTTGCGCTCCTACAGGTAATATGCATTTTCTATTCATCATGGCCTCTAAAGGATTGAATTGCAAGTGTTTTTACTCAGGTCTAGCACACTTTCTATCAGGTCTTCCTCCCCATCTTGATTTACGTGTACGTTTTTAGGGCTCTTCAAACATCTTTTCAGCTGATATTGTAAGAATATGTTGATCATCAATGATAATTTCATCAGCAAAATTCATCCTTAAATCTACATTAATTAATAATTTTATACCTTATTTACTTTCATCAATTATTATCCCTTCTTATTCTATTCCAGCCATTTTTATTAAATAATTAATTTTGATTAAACCTAATAATAATAAGGTTTTTATTATAATTGTATTAAATAATAATATAGATTAAATATAGTATATAAAAAAATTACATTATATTAAATAAATACAAATGATCATTCACTTATTAAATTAGTCTAAAAAAAAAATCAGTTAATAAAAATTCTTTATTTGTTCCATGAATTTAATTCTTTTTTCTATATTCTAAATATATTAACATATATAAAATAATATATCATACATATTCATATATTTTTAATGCTAAGAATAATTATTTTATGTTGATTGATAATTAATTACTACATAATCATAATCATGTCCAGATAAAACAAAAACGATAAGCCCCAAAAACAGAAAGACTATCCTTAAGGTTAACTAATGTGTCTCCTTTTCGAAGTTTTCATTAAACTGAAAGGGATCAATTAGAATAACTAATTAAATAAAGTATTTAAAATCCAAAGAACGTAAATGTAAAGTATAATAAATTATTTAATATAGACTCTTTTGAATGAATTTTTATCTCGAAAATAAGAAGAAAGCAGAGCAAGAGTTTTTTCATAACCTTAAATCCAAGCTGGTGAATGCTCCCCATATAAAAGAATAATCAAATAGAAAGCAGCTAGCAGACCTAATAGCAAAGAAAAACGTATAGACACAACTCCTATTTCACCTAATAGTTCACTTCCCTTTAAAAAATAAGTTACTCTTCACATCGAATCAACATATTCATAAAAAAAATAAACAACAATATCTAAACTATCAACTAATGATTTGATTTAATATCATAAATAATTGATTCAAAGGGCTTAAAAAATGTTACTTTATGCATAATTTAAGCGATCAACAAAATGAAAAAATATATATTTTATATATATTTTCTTATTCAACTAATATAAATCTATCATACAATCAAAAGTCTAACTTGTTATGAAACTCTCTAAATTAATAAGAATAATAAAATAATAATTACTTATTTATTATTCTACCTCTTCTTTAAATTCATTAATTCTAATTAATTTTTCTAATAAATTTAAGATAGAATTTGAATATAAAAAATAAGAGAATTACATAAACTTAAAATAGAATAGTCATTTAAAATAAATTAATTAACACATTTATACACTATAATAAATATTCATTTTTTAAATTGTTTGTATATTGTATTTATTAACCCAAATTATGCTTTTGCTTACATTAATTATTGCAATTTAAATTCATATTCATATTATCCATCCAAATATTTGGGTAGTATTTTTGATTAAATTTTAAAAACCATTTATTAAAATAATTCATAAACTTCATTTAAAGTGATATTTTTTTATTCACTTTCTTTGTCATCAAGTAATAAACAGGAGTGCAAAAGATCTATTAATTTAAAAAAGATATTTTGATTGTATTGATATTGAGCTTTTCCAAAATTCTCTAAAGTGTATTCATATAATTTTATTAATGCATAACAACAATCAAAAATATCAGATTAATTTTATAAAGTTACATCACGTTCTTATATTTCTAAAATTCGATTTACTAAATAATCATGATATTTTTCAGTTTCTTATTAATTACTCATACATAAATAACAAATTAAAAAAGTAGATTAACTTTAATTTTAAGTTTATTCAATATGATTTTATATAAGAATTTAAAATTCTTATTTAAAAAATAAATCTGTATACAAAGATATACTTCTACAAATTTTTCTTATCTTTTTGATTAAATAATTCATTTCTATACATTTCAAACAAATTATGAATATCTATTTTAAAAACTCAAAATAATTACATCATACATTAATTATGGCATTTCATCGGCTATAAATTGACATTATTCCTTATTTAAAGCTGCTAAAAATTTAATATAGGGAGCTTGTGATATATAAATTTTTAATTAATAGATGACAAATTGTAAAACAAATTCATATTGTATTTTATCTTCTAAAATTATATTAGATTAAAATTCTTACAATAATATTTAAGAAAAATCTTTGAAATTTCAACAAGTTCTTCATCAAATGAATTTCTTTTTGATTAAGGTAAATATGATATTAATTTCCAAACATCCAATTAAGAATTATAGGTTTCTTCTTATGGCCATATTTTATAAATTATTCTAAATGTTTATAACATCTTTATAACAGCATGATTATTTTGATTGTTTATTTCAATAATTATTCTTTATTATAAAATAATCAAGTAACTTTCAGAATAATTATAAAAAAATGCTTTATGAACTTTTGCTAAATTTATAAGTGATTCAAAAAAATCGATATCTGTTGTTTTAGAAATGATATTCTATATATATGGATTTATGTGTTGTATAGTATTCTCTAATAGAGTATAATTAGATGATGATTTTGTTATCATTTAAAAAACTGTAATAGCAGTTGCAGTTTCAATATTTTCAGTTGTAATTTATTATAAAATATATTTTAAATATTAAAGATTAAATTCTTCATCTTATTCTTATTTAAATATTTTTTTTTAATATTTTTATAAGAAAAGCATAAATATAATTTTGAAACTAGGATTACCAATTTAGGAAGTTAGATTATTTAAATGAATCCTTAATAAGTTTTCTAATTTTTTTAGAGTGAATTCCTAATCAACAATAAATATTTTCATAGAAGTAAGTAAAATTAATGATGTTTATAATTGTGTGATAGGTAATGTTTAATTTACTTTAATAATTTAATTTATATTATTGATTTCTTGAGGATCATAATAAAATGCTACTTAATTCTTTAAAATATTTATTTATTGTAATTCTACTTAAAAAATTGTATTTAAAACTTAAGCACAAAGTAGATATCCAGTATATGTAAATTATCGAACATAGGAACACATAGCCACAAATAATCTGACTATTGAACACAAATAAGTATCACTTTCTTATTTACTAATTAAATCTATTAATTCATTAGGAGTATCCTCATTTTAAACTTGATTATATAATTCAATATAATTAGATAATTATGTATAAATTAAGTGTAAAAGTTTTTCTTTATTATTTTTAAATAATCTGAGAGAATAATGATTTTAACATAATTTTGTTAATAATTTAAAGTTTTCCTTTTAATTATCTTTATTTATACTTTAATGATTATAAATTTACCAATTAATTTGTTCAATTTAATTTAACAAATATTAAAATAAATATTGTGTAAATTATTCATATTCCTTAGAATCACATTATACTAAATGTTAATGCTCAAAAAAAGAACCTATTAATCCAATAACATAATAAAAAGATTTAATTGATTCTTTATGAATTATATCACTTGCTAAAATTGTAGTCATATAATTTAATAAATTTGATGATATTATTTAATATGGGTTTCTTTCTAAGACAACTTATAATGAGGATACAATAACTTTATGAATTTTAATATTAGTAATTGGTTTTTCAATTTCAATTTTAATCTTTAAAATTAATATGTCCAAAAATTCATTTCTTTATGTTTACGAAATTACTAAGTGTTTTAATAACTCTAATTGATTAATATTATTTGAAGCATTTCTAAATTACCATGCTAAAAATATCCAAAATTGATCATCTACTCTATCTATGAATTCATAATATGCTGTTAAAATGTTTTCAATATATTCAGAAGTAATATGAATGTTCAATATTTGAATAATTAAAACAAAAGTATTTATAGCAAATCTATTATATTATTCTATGCTCATTTAATTTCTTTAATTTAACATTTATCTCAATAGTAATCCAAAATAAATCCAACATTTTTAATCATTTTTTTCTTAGATTAAAATTGATAATTATTGTAAATATTACTCAATTTGACTTAAATTTATTTATTCAATTTAATCAGGAAACTAAATAGTTTAAATAAATTGTATCATCAAAATATCTGGAAGTGGTTTCTTTTGAAGCTCATTAATAAAAAATTATTACATTAATTACATAAATTTATTAATTATTTAGTCAACTTTTGTATTAAATCATAAAAAGATTAACATTTTTCAATGAATTCAAATATTGAATAATAAGAAACATTTATAATAATATATACATCAATATTGTATAATTATTAAGTAAATATAAAATAATGAAGATCATTAAAATATTCTGCTAAATTCATTAAAATTAAGTAAATTATTTTTACTAACATTGTATTTATGAAAAATTCCTTTTTAAATATTTATATCCATATTATTATCAACATAAAGTAATAATACTTAAAATTCTTCAAAAGTTAGTTTCTTATCTGCATTCATATCTAAATTTATAAATAATTATTCTAAATGAGTACCTCTATCTTTTTGAGTTTATTTTATTTTATTTATTGCTAACTTAAATTATTATATATTATATATATACTTAGAGTTGTTCGATTTTTATTTAATTCTTTTGTATAACATATTTAGTTTTAAATATTTTATGATCTAATAAATCATCCCAATTGTATCGATCTTTTTCTTCAAATTATAAACAATTTATTATAAATTCTTTAAACTCATCCGTAATTTAAATATGTTAAGGGAATAATAATTTTTAAGATTTTATGCATTTTAAAAGTTGAATTGGATCATCAGCAATCCATGGATAATCCCCAGTTATCATTTAATATGTCATAATTCCTATAGACCAAATGTCACTTTTAACCGAATAGTGTTTATTTTCGAGTATTTATGGAGCCATATATAATGGTGTGCCTACATTTTCTTTAAAAAGTTGATTGCCAGAATAATCTGCCTTTACTGAGAATCCAAAATCTGCTAATTTCAATATCCTTTAGTGAATCAAAATGTTCTCTGGTTTGATATCTCTATGTAAATACTCCTTTTTTATTAATTCATTTAGAGCAGTCAATAATTACTATAATACTATTTTTGTGACATTTTCGTTTAGAACTCCTCCAGATTGATAAATAAATGCTTTCAGATTTTAACTATCACAATATTCCATTATGAGATATTCTCTATTTTAATTTGCATCATGGAACATATCCATGATTTTAACTATATTTTAATGATCTAAATCTCTAAGTATTCGAACCTCTCTTTAAAACCCAGAGATATAATATTTATCCTAAACCTTACTCCAATCAATAACTAAGATGATGTTAAATTTAAACCTTTTATAGCTACGAACTCTTTTGTTTTATCAATTAAACCTTTATAAACTTTTGAATAAGCTCCTTTTCCAATAAGATCATCTTCTAAGTAGCTATACTTGTTTTGTATTTTTATCATTAAATCCAAAACGAACAATTACGTAACATATCAATTAATTATCAATCATAACCCCCGATTAAATCACAAAATTTCCTTTTATAAATTAAGTGTCAGAAAACATCAAAAATCTTTAAAAGGAATTCAAATCTTACTAAATTAAGTGTCATTAAAAATACGTTATAATTGATTCAGACATAAACACTTATTCAAAATTTAATTATTTAATTTAATTCTTTAATACCCTTTAGCTTAAAATAGTTTAACATATTATTATTACATAAAACAGTAATTATAATTCTTAAAATGCTTAATATATATTATTAATCACATTAAGATTTTTCATATAAAATCATTTAAATATGAATTTAATATAACATTTCTGAAGTCATCGATTTTCCTTTTATTGCTAGATTTCAATAAGAAAACTTAAATTTTATTTAAATTTCTTTTATAGTATACATCTTTGATATTTTTTTAATTAGATATTGAAGATTAAGTCTTTTTTGATATTTTGATATTATCTTTTAAGTATTGTATACTTATTGATAATAAGTTAATTAAAATAATTCTTTATAATAAGATAAATAGAGTATATTTTAAATAGATTTATCTATATAAATTATAATACTTTGATTTCAGTTTGATAAATTTGATAAGATTATTAATATTGAAATGTATTTTCTAAATTTTACTGTTGTTATGAAATACATTGATAAATTAATTATAATTCTTTTTGATATTAGCACTCCATTTTATTAATTAATCAGTTTTTAATAAGTAGAAAAAAGGTTTCGATGAGAGGAGTATAGAGAATGAAATTATATAATAAATCAATATTTATATTTAAATAAAAATGGGAAATTGTAATATTAATGAAAAAAAAGAGGATCTAATTGAAAATAATGGTATTTTGAATAAATAAGTAGTAATGTCTGTTTAAAATTTTTAATTTATTGATGCTATTGGAAGAGGGGGTTTTGGTAAAGTTTGGAAAGTTAGACAAAAGAAGAATAAATAGTTTTATGCCTTGAAAGTGATGTCAAAACCTAAGTAAATTATAATGAGTTATATTAGGATAATATCAAAGAAATCTGTGTAATCTGTTATGAATGAAAAAGCATTGCTATGTGGATTAAAACATAAGTATGTAGAGAAAATAAAATAAGTTTTCTGATCAATATGTAGAATTCATTTCAGGATAGAGAATATTTGTATTTAATTATGGATTTACTTTCAGGAGGAGATTTAAGATATCATATAGGAAGGCATAGAAGATTTAATGAAGAACAAACAAGTATTAGAAATTGATTCTATATAAAAATAGAGTTTTTCAGTGCATGTATAATAGTGGCATTGGAATATTTACATTAATAAGGAATATTACATAGAGATTTAAAGCCAGAAAATTTAGTGTTTGATAGTAATGGTATTTATAGTTCATTCTTCAGTTAGGATACTTGAGATTAACAGATCTTGGAATAGCAAGAATTTGGAAACCAGAAAACTCTTAAGATACAAGTGGAACTCCAGGATACATGGCTCCAGAAGTAATGTGTCGTATGATATAATAAATTATATATCTAATAGGACATAATCATGGAATAGCAGTTGATTATTTTGCATTAGGTGTGATAGTATATGAATGCATGTTGGGAAGAAGACCATATTTAGGAAGAAGTCGTTAAGAAATAAGGGAATAAATGTTAGCTAAGTAGGCAGCCATAAAACGATAAGAAATACCTCCTGGATGGAGTTTAGAGGCTGCAGATTTTACTAATAGAGTATTTCATTATGATATATGACTAGTTACTTTAAAGAAAACCATAAAATAGATTGGGGAATAATGGACCTGATGAAGTAAAGGAACATCCTTGGTTTAAGGATTTCAGTTGGGAGAAGTTGATAAATAAAGAGATGATTGCTCCTTTTATACCTAATGTAAGAATTATTTAATGATAATTATTAGGGAAATGAAGACAATTATCTTCCATCAGATAGTAGAAGAGATTCGGATGATTCAATTAATGAGGATTAATAGATGATGTTAAGAAGAAATTCTATATAAAGTAATATATATGGAAATATCATTGTTAGATTTATTTAATGGTTATGATTTTGATAATAATGTCAGTGTTTCAAGCAGTTAGATTGCTATTTCAAGTACTTCTTCATCTCGAGTCACGAAATAACCAACAACTACTACAACACCTAAATCAGCAAAATTGGCCTAAAAGCTTAAAAATTGATAATCATTTTTGCCTTATAAATATTATGGATCAAAATTTTATTAATACATATATATTGCCTTTTCTATAGATTCAATAAGAATCACCTTCTAATAAGAAACCTTGTGGTTTTATTGATAGAACATAGATGAGACAATCAAGAATCATACATTAATCAGTTAAATTAGAACCATAGATTTAAGGAAGTGTTGTTGATGAGATTATTAAAAGGTGTGAGATTCCTTCATCATATATATTGTACAAAAGGAATAAAGATTTCATTCCTAAACAACTCAATCCTATTTCAAAATCTGTGAATGTTCGAAGTAATCATAGCAGTCTAAAGGCCTACCAGGAAAATCAAAAAATCTAAAAAGTACATCAAAAATCCAAAAAGCAATAATCTTTTATTCGAAGACAATCATACTCCTTTGAAGATTAAGCAGAAAATAATATTACTTACCATAAGGAATTTACATAAAAGGAATCATCAAATTTTGATATGTTTGACACAAAGGATTTATTTGCAACAAAATTAAATTTCTGTTCAAAATATACTTAAGAATCAGATAGAGAATAAAAGAGTACTTTATATACACCAAGAATTAGTGAGATTTTGTAAAGAAAAGCTAAAAATGATTTACCACATCAAAATATGAAGGCTATTAAATTATCTAATGAATGGTAAAATCAATAAATTTAAAGTGATATGAGAGATTATTAAGATTAAAAGAAATTTTAAAACGTTAGAGTTCAGTTAGATATACATAGATATGAACATTAGAGACAGCAAAATAAAATTAAAATAAATAGATTATTGCTTAAAAGACTTTGATTATAATGTACTCATTTATTTTATTAATAAAAAAGTAAAATAATTTTTAAATTATATACCTGATATCATCTCAATAATATTTTATCTTTGATTTTAATTACTGTTTGTATATTTTTGACATATTTTGGATTCATGATTACATTATGATCAGGAACCGTTTAATGTTTTACTACATAACAGAAGAGTTTTTGCATTGTTAAATAATGGAGTGGTGTATATTTATGCTATCTAACAAAAAGTTATATATCATTTTCATTACTATTCGTTATAATAGTGAATACTTTTAAATTTAAATTTAAAGATTTATTCACAGAAGAATTATTGAATTTGAAATGAAGATATTACACCTTCTAAAAACAAAAACCTTAGAATAATAATCATCAAATTTATAATGATATATAAAATTTATCAAAATACCAAAATTATTATCATTATGATTTTGCTTCATCTTCTGAAGATTCTGATGAATTGTTTTGGCTATTTTCTCCCAATATATTCATAAAATCATTAGCTCTATCATCTCTTTCACAAATTACTCTTGTATAATCTTATCCAATAAGTGTACTTGAAAGATGAGCATTCAAATTATTTGTTACACTTCCTTAAGCATCTAAACCATCCATCATTCTAGTTAATTCATTCATCATATATTCTATTCTATTTAACATATCTTCCTATTCTACTTCATGTTGTGGTGGATGTTAATTGTTATTATCTGATAAATTTAAGAAATTCATAGTCTATTATTATTATTATTGTTATTATTATTATTACTATTAAGGTTATTATTGTTTAGTTTATAATTGAAATCTAAGATATTATACTTCTTATTTAAGTAATTAAATAATTTATTATTATTTTTTTACTTTTATTTGTAATCTAATACAATCCATACATCCAGAATCATTATTTTTATAACCAGATTTAAATTTTAATTAATCTTGTCTTCCTGAGATAGACATTTATTTGGTTTGATTATTGGGTTCAAAAACTCCAAATGACATAACTGGACTTTCTTAATCAGATATTACAGATAATAGATTTTATGGAATGGCAGAAACATTAACTAAAATATTCTCATTTTCCTCTTCTATTCTTTATTCATGTAAATCATTCTTAGTATTTTTATTTCTAATAAGTTTTCTAAGAATCTCCTTCTAGAATTATTGAGTAGTTCCTAAATTTCTTCGAGTATCTAAACTAGTAATTGTAGTATTTTTATCAAGTAATTGTATTAAGAGTTCAAATCCCTCTTTTTAAATAGCATTATATTTCAAATTTATGGATTTTATCCATCTATCTCTTTCCAAATAAGGTACAACATCTTTAACAAATTAATCATTTAATTTATTGTATGATAAATCTAATTCACCTATTCCAATCTTAGATATGTCTTCTTCTGGACATTCACCTTTAGTTCTATACAAATAATCTACACTATCCCTTCTCTTACTATGTTCTTATAGTAATTATCCTAACATTACTCCAATTTGATGTGTTAGATAATTATGGGAAAAATCTACAATATGAAGAGATGAATTCTAAATTAAAGATGGTTATAGTATGCTGAAATGATTTGAGGTCATCAGACACTATATAATCCGTAGCTCTTTTAAAGACTAAACTACTGCTATGCCTTAAGAAATTATTTGCATATGTTCACTACTCATTCTAATGTCTCGAATTACAAATGTTATCACATCTAAACTTTTTGTGAATAACTTAGTAATGGCTCTTAAAATCTCTAGCAATTCATTTTTATAATTATCATGAGCCATAGATTTGTTTAGTTTTAAGTTCTTCTACATACTTTTCAGTATGATTGATTTAAATTTACATTAAGCTAACAATAATTAAAGAGGTTCAATATCTATTAATTTTTCATTTTCATACCCTATAACCCAATTTGTTCTAAAATTAAAACTATTTCTGTCTCTTAAATCCCATTAAGTAATCCAAATGAACAAGGTACATTCAAATGTTTACAAATTTGTTTGTATAGATAAGTATGAGATTTCTATCGCTGCTTCATATATTTAATAAATTCTAAGAAACTAATTAATAAACTTATTTAATATTATCTACTTTAGATCAAAATAATAGGAAATTCATAAAGCCTTCTAGAAAATTGATAAATATCTTAAAGTTTTTATTGATTATCAAATATAATTTATATAAAGACTTACTAGAATTAAACAAAAATATGAAAATGAATAGATAATTTCAATATATTATTAAGTGATATATAAATATATTATATTAATTTAAATACTAATATGACTGAATAGCAATCAATAACAATAGAACTAGTAATGGCTAAATTGGATGATGGAGGGAAAACTCTTAGATTAAACATCTTAGGTAATTAAGTATATACAAATATAGGTATTACTGAAATAAATTAATGCATTAAAGACTATATGAAATTGGTTCAGACTTTGGAATTGCATCATAATTTACTTAAAAGAGTATATTGATATAATAATTATAAGATTGATAATATAGATTCTGCAATTCTAGAGAATTTAGGGGTTTCCAATAATGAATTAGAAGGAGTACACAAAATTCAATTACAAAAATTATTAAAATTGGATCTATCATTTAATAAGATTACAGGTTTAATATTGGGAACCAAATTAATTTAGCATTTGAATTTAGAAAATAATAAATTGTGTAAAGTAGTAAATATTTTATTATATTAGATTGATTTTCTAAATAATTTAAAAGATTTGAGATATTTGAATTTAGGAGGAAATTTAATAGAGAAGGTAGATTTTTTAGTTTTCAATGTTTAAGTAAAATTTTATGATGTATTTTAGTTGGAAGAATTGAATATTAGAAGAAATAAAATATCTACATTAAAAGGTTCATTTAGTAATACAAAAAAATTAAAGATTCTTGATGCAAGTAATAATTAAATTAGTGATACTCAATTTATTGATACTATAACTGAATTGGAAGAATTGAATCTATCAAATAATTAGATTAGTGTTTTAAAGATTGAAAACTAAAATGAAAATCTTAACATTCTAGATTTAAGTTATAATCAAATTGATGATTTAAGAGTATTAGAATTTAAATTTCCATATTTGACTAATCTATATGTGTAATCAAATTAGATATATGCAGAAAATTGTTTTGATTTTTTAAAATTAATGTCAAATTTGATTGATATCCAATTTTAAGGAAATCCATTTTAAAGTAGGGAATATGAAGATAAATTCATAGTAGATTGTCCTTGGTTAGAATTGATCAATGGTAGAGAAGTAGGAAAACCTGGATAATATATAAAATAAGAAGTGTTAGCTTTAAAAGAAAAATTATAGGAATTAGATATCGATGTAAATAATTATCATATGTCTGATTTGGATAATGAAGAGGGTATTGTAACTGAAGAGAGACTAAAAGCTATTCTTAGAGTATAAGGATTTTAGGATGATGAATAAGAAATTGTGAACAAAATAAATGAAGAAGATTAAAAGGATGAAAACATTATGGCTGAAAATGAATTCTTTAAATTTGTTACAGAATAAAATGAATAGATGGATAATATAAGAGCTCAATATTTGAGAAGATTATTGAAAACTTAATAATCAGAGTGTTCTACTTAAAGAGGTATTTAAGATGAATAAACTCTCTAAGATTCTTAAATAAAATAATAATTTATTGAAGATGATTAAATCATTGTTGGAATAAATCATAGTAATAAGGATACTAATTTAAAATAGAAACTATTAATTAGATCATTACCTAAACCATAAAAAAAACAATCAATTCTTTCTGAGATTAGTTAATTAAAATAATCTATGAAATCTAAAGAGTTCTATCAATCTTTAGGATTTACTTAACCTCAAAATAGAAATCGTGTTCCATAACAGAGAATGAATATGTCTTCTGAAAATTTTAATAAAACATCAGAGATACGAAGCAGTTCTAGTCGTCCTCAGATGTCTAATTCATAATTGAAGTTACCTAAAATTTGATTTAAATACTATACAGTTATTAATAAAAATAAAAAAAATAAAAAAATGGAATTTGAAAGTAGGTAATTCATTTCTTAAAGTGAATTCAATCGCAGTGAAAAATTGACATTAACCACAATACAATAATATGTTTCTATAATTGTATTATTGTTGGCCTTGGGAGATGCAATAATGTTATTTGTTATTAATGGATTCGTGTTAAATTATATCACTTTAAGCTATGCTATCATTAATGTACTAATAGTTTTGATTTGCATCGGAACTCTCGTTTGGAATAACTAATAACAAACATATCTAAAATCAACTGAAGATGAATGGGGAGAATTGACAGATAACTTTAACGGGAGGTAATACAATTAATTATGAAGGTTGTTATTCTTTTTGACTATTTTAATGGCAATAGCAGAGTTTGTATTCTTCATTTTGATAATACTGTCTAGTGATTATGTCTAAGGGTTGTACTAATCAGAAAAAATTGGAAATGATTATCAGAAATTTGATAAAGTTGTATCTGTTATGAAACCAATAATATTGATATTTTCAATCTTAATTGTTGTTGGATTAACATACACCATACATAATTTTTATTAGATGACAATATCCTCAATAACAAGTAGATTCAATATATACCTCCTCTGTATAGCTGTATCCTTGACTTCTTGGGGATCTATATATTTATTGAAAGGAATGGGCATCTATTCTATTAGTGCCATTTTGAACTTTATTATATTAGCATTAGTTTTATTAGCTGTAATTTCAAACACTTGGAAAATCAAAGGTTTGCTTATGATATTAGCAGCTCTTCAAATCCTCTTAATTCCAGTTCTTCTAGGATTCCAAGCTGAATACATTAGAAACTATTAAGATTAATAAGAAAGTAATATTGCAAATTGTTAATAATAAATGAATAATTTATCAGAATCTTATTTATCCTAACACTCTTGTGCTTCAAAATATATAAAAGACATTCAAACATCAAATTGTCCAGATGGATAAAAAGAATGTTCGGTATATTCTACTACATGTGATCGAGATGCTCAAGTCTAAAGATGGGAAGTAGATACAACAGATCCAGCAGATCATCCATTAGGATGTTTAAATCTTAATTGTTGTAAAACAGTTAGTAATATTTACACAAAAGATTTATTAATTTTAATTATGCTATCTTTGGCAACCCCATTATTTTTATTTGCTTTAATTTTATTTGAATTCCATCTATCAAGAAGAACAAGATCAGATAAAACATTAGGTAGAAATATAGAAACATTATTCCTATTATTATTTATTGGTACAATAGTTTTTGGAGTACTCATGTTAATAAATAATTATACACCAATTCCATTAAAAAAAGAAGTTAATTTTGATCAACCTGCTAAAGCTGTAAAGGCAAAGGAATTTGCAAAGATTTAATCAAGGATGTGCTAATCAATAACTTAATTGGTGGGTAGCAGAATTGAATTGAGTAGTGAATGTAAATCGACAACTAATTGTCCTTTGAATAAAGTAGAAACTGGCAAAAAAGAGACAAGTATAATCCCCATATAATTAATTTAGATATCTTATTTGGATTGTGGGTGAAAGGAGTTTAATAATTCAAAAGGAAGGAAGCAACTACATATCAAACTTTGGCTGCTGCTAAATTCTTATGGCCTAATTATGATGGTAATGAATAAGATTTCTTTGCTATAATTGGCAAGCTGGAGTATGTCTAATAATATTTGGATGATGTTTAAGTTTGTTATTAAGTTGGTTCAAAAGATCTTACCATTAATTTATATCAAAATGTTGTTGATATTCCAATAGAAGAAAAGAATAGCAAAGTTTATCATTATTCAATGTTTTCTCATTTTGCAGACACTGTACCTAAGCCAGCAGAACCAAATAAGGGAAGCACTGCTGCTTCAGATAAGGGTGGAAGTGATTCAAAATCATAACCATCTTAACCTAAATGTGAAATTCCTAATTGTTAAGAATGCAAAGAATAAAAGTGTGTAACCTGTAAACCAGGTTTTGATAAAGATGATGAAAGAGGTTGTAGATTTGCTGGGAAATTAGGAGTAAATGAATCTATAGAGGTTTAATTATTTAAGGAAATGAAATCAAAAGTGAGTGGATTTGTAGTAGGAGAAATAAAAAAGGAAGATGATATAATATATACTTAATATCCAATATAAGAGGCTAAAATTTGTTGGAGTCAAGAGGGATTAGAAAAACCAATTTGTGATGTAGCCACTCCAAAGGGAGAATATAAATTATAGATATCGACTTTCGATGTAGCTGATTATAGCACTCAAATATTTTAACCAACAACTGGATTAATAACTGTGGCAGCCATTGGTTATGATGATTATGTTTAATCTTAAGTAGTTTAATTTTAAGAAGAAATTAATTTTGGAACTATTTTAATGAGATCAAATGTGACAATACCTAAGGTTCAAACAACACCACCTCCTAAAACTTATTAACATTAAGCTGAAACAACCACTTCTACATCTAAACCATCAACAACTACAGAACCTACCAAACCTACTACTACAACTACAACGAGTGGTTCAACTTCCAAAGAACCTGCAAAAGAATAACCTAAAGAACCAGCTAAAGAATAACCTAAAGAACCTACAAAAGAATAACCTAAGGAACCAGCTAAAGATTAACCTAAAGAACCAGCTAAAGATTAACCTAAAGCATAAGAAAAAAATGAGGGAGGATGTAAAAGTGGAGAATATTTGGATGCCAGAAAAAAATGTTAACCTACTGGATGCACTAATGTTCCATTTTGTAAATTCTGCGATAAAAATAATAAATGCATTAGTTGTTAAGCAGAATATCAGTTATAAGCTGATAAATCCTGTCTTCCAGAAAATGGATGTTCTAAACCTTATTCTCAAAATCAATGTTTGAAATGTTCAAAAGAAAAGGAGAAATGCGATTCAAATTATTGTGATGCTTTTTCAGCTTTTGATAATGGCTAATGTAAATAAGTATATAAATTATGCACTACTAAAATCTAAAATTGTGCAATTTGTACCAAAGAAAATAAATGTGCTGTATGCGAACAAGGTTATAAGGTTTTGAATGGAGAATGCAAATTAGGAGATTTCTCTTAGATTTTTTAGATAAATTATTATTAAACTGATGTTTATGTTGTTGATGTTATGGATTGGAAACATTTAGAAACAGCCAAAATCGATCTAAGAGTAGGAAGTTGTGGATCATTTTAAATGTATGGAACTGCTAAGACTGATTCTAATGGAAAAGTTACATTTACTCGACTAGTTAAGGGTTCATAATATAATTTAATTGTTACACATCCAGATTATTCTTAAAATTGTTATGAATTTCAAGATAATGAAGTTACTATTGTACCATTGTCTAAGAAGTTAAAATCTGGATAAGTTAGAATAGTATTAGAATGGTATAATCCTAATATAAATTTGGATCTCTAATTGTCCTTTAATCCTACATCCACTTCAAATTGTTTGGTTGGATATTTAGATAATGAATGCACTGGAGCCTAGTTTGGTAGATCTTCTGATGAAGAATATAGTTTTGAGGCCATTGAAATTAATGCACTTGTACTTAGCAAATACTTGATTTTTGTACAAAATTTTGGAGATAAAGAAAATTATTAATAAAAATTGATATCATCAAATGCACATATCAAATATTATGTGGCTGATAAAGATGATCCAGCTGTTACATTTGTAGTACCTAATGATAAATAATCTGAAATCGTGGGAACCACAGAGGCTCTTAAAACTGAATGGTTAGCATGGTTAGTAGGATGCATTGATGCAAATGAATCTGAAATTCCTGAATCCTTATTTTCTTAAAATGGTGTATGGTAATAGAATACATTAATTTAAATAGGTGGACAGCTAGTTTAAATAGATGGTATCCTGAAATTCCATAAAAAACTTCTCAAAACTATTTCCCATCACCGAAAATTTGTGACGTTTGATAAGATACATTAATATATATATATATTTGTATTTCTTCTATATTTTTTACACTCTTTTTCTCAATTATTTAATTTTTTATTATTATAATAAAAAGTGATTATTTATTATTATTAATGATTGCAGAGAATAGAGATCATTATGGGTTTCCAAAGTAAAACACTCAACCATTAAGCAAAGAAGAAATGCTTAAGATTAATGCAAGGATTGAAAAGTGGAGAAAAATGATACCTAAGATTCCTCAATTAATGGCCAATAATGATTCAAAGCTCAAATCTCGCTTAAGAAAAGGAATACCTGAAGGTATTAGAATGCTCATCTGGCCTTGTTTGGCTGAAATAGATCAAATGAAAATTCAAGCTAAGGTAATATTGAATTATAATTTTGAAGAGAACTTATAAGGAGCTAATTGAATCTCAAGAAATCTCACCTCATGATAGTCAAATCACTTTGGATGTTATGCGTACATTCCAAACAAATGATCTTATCAAAATGGATACTATTACAAGTTAATCTCTCTTTACAGTGCTAAGAGCAATCAGCCTGACCTTTTAAGACATGGGATATTGTCAAGGATTAAATTATTTGGCTGGTTCATTTTTATTATTGATGAATGACGAATTAGTCTATTGGCATTTGTATAGTTTGCTTACAAAATATGGTTGCCTTGATACTTATATAAATCCAACTAATACATTAAAATATTTTTATGCATTAGATATTTTAATCAAGTAATTCTTACCTGATGTACATGCAAAGTTTACCAAATTTAATATTGTTCCCTTTTATTATGCAGCAGAATGGTAAATACTTTAATAAAATTGTAGGTTTATTACTCTCTTTAGTTCGATTCTCCCTATGTAAATCTTCCTAAGAGTTACTGATATATTTTGGTATGAACACCATAAAACAACCTTTAGAGCATCATTAGCCATACTTAAAATTAGAAAAGAAGAGATTTTGACAGTAAATTACATAAATAATAATTTTTATAGGCAAAATCAATGGAACAAGCTATTGCAATTTTGAAAGATCAGAAATTTTTCAATAATTTTGATCCAGACAAATTCATTAAAATTGCCATGAAAGATTTTATCTTTTCAAAAAAAGATCTTCGCAAATATTATGATCAATTTGCTGCTACCTAAAAGAAATGATTATATTCAAATAATATAATTATAACAATAATGCTTAAATTAATTTTTTTCTCTTTTCGTTTAAATAACATTATAAACTATTTAAAAAAAATATATTGAAATTTAGTATTGTTTTTGAGTATTAAATCTTTAAGAATTAATTAAAAAATTACATATACCTAACTCATAATTTTAATTCCATGAACTTCTAATCTGATAAAATAAATTGCTTCTATAGTTCCTTTCTCAAATAAGTAAATTTATAATAAAAAGTGTTTAGGATGAAAGTGTTCTTGATAAGAAAATCAATATTATCTGATGCGATAATCTATTTGTTATACAACTAAAGTATTGTTTTTAATTTCAATAGATATAATCAAAAAAACTCAAGATAAAATAATTGTAAAAAATCTTCTTCATTATTGAAATTAGAAATATAACTTTAACAATTTATTTTATTAAATAAGGAATAAATTTATTGTAGATATTTATAATTTATTTAAAAATATGGATCATATTTTGATATTTTTCGTGTAGAAGACTTTCTCAGTCAAAAATGAGCTACTCATTTAATTATGATATAAAATGCCATTTATAAGCTAATGAACCAAACTCATGGCAAATATTCAACTTTTAATTCCTATAGCTAAACTATTGATACCTACTAAAAAGTTTTTATTCATGATTCTTTATGTAATTTCTTCATAATCTATTTTGAAAAATAAAAAATAAGTAAATAATGAATAAGACTATACCATACTCAAATAATTTCGATGAATTTTACCCCTAGTCTGACATTGTAAATTTAGCCTAATTTAGGGAGATCAAATTGTCAAATTATCTCCTTGATTAGATTAGAAAAATTTTGAAAATTTTTTGAAATTTTAGACAAAATTATTTTCTTTATGAGAAGAAAGTTTTATTTGTCCTTTTTTTTGAAAGCAGCTCTGAGGCTAATATCAAAGATAATCTTCTAATAATTTCTATGATGAAAATTCAAATTAACATAAATACTTAAATAAAGTGGTTAATCCATCATTAAACGGACTAATTCAAAGGTAATTTAGAAAAGTAAAATTGAACAACTTACATGATAAAACCATTAATTTAACATTTTTGCTTGCTAAAAAATGGTTGAATAACTAAACAATTTACTTTTTGTTTTGTTTTTATTTTCCTTTGATTAATAAGCATTCATTTACTTTTGATATTAATATTCCATTTAATTATCTCCTTTACTTTTTTAACTTTGTAGTACTCCCACTGATTTAACTATTCACAATTAATAAATTTAAATTCATATCTTTAATAGTCTAATTTTTTAATAAATATAATTTCTATTTTAATCGCTTTACATTGAAACATTACAATTTTTTTCAACAGTAAATAAATCTACTAGTTAGATCAGATAGTTTGGTACCAAATAATAGAAAATCAAAGGTAGAATTTAATCAAAAGTAATTTGAATGAAAATTTAGAAAAAAAACTAAATTAAGAACTAACCATTTGAATTAGCTTAAATGATAATAAACAATTTATAAAAATAAAAAGTTGTATTATGAAATATACCATTAATAAATACTATAAATTTTTTTATTATTAAATTATAATGGATGATAATCAATTACACTTGTATTTTAATTATAATTAGTCTTACAAAATACAGCATTCTTTTTATTTTAATATTGATAGGAAATCATAGCCTTTATAATTGACAAATTCTCCATTGAACACTAGAGCTTCTTTTGCTTAAAATGATAGCTATTCGGATATAAGCAGAATGGTAGGATAAGTAGTGACTAAATAAGATTAACATAAATACCACTATGTGCAAGTGGATTATTTTATACCAAAGGTGTTTTAAATTATAACAGAATGTTTTAATAATGATTTTCAGATATTTCAATCTCTTTTGCTGTCTTAATTTCCCATAAACGGATAGAGTTATCTGCACTTCCAGATGCTAATGTCATACCATCAGGAGAAAAACATACTGATTCGACATAATTAAAATGACCCTTCAATTTCGCTTTTAATTGTCCTGTTTTAACATCCCATAAACGGATAGACTTATCTGCACTACCAGATGCTAATGTAGTACCATCAGGAGAAAAGCATACAGATAAAACATCATCTTTATGACCAATCAATTTCGCTTTTTATTACCCTGCTTTAACATCCCATAAACAGATTGACTTATCTGCACTACCAGATGCTAATGTAGTACAATCAGGAGAGATGCATACTGAATAGATTAAATTCGTATGACCATCCAATTTTGCTTTTTATTGTCCTGTTTTAACATCCCATAAACGAATAGACTTATCTGCACCACCAGATGCTAATGTAGTACCATCAGGAGAAAAATAAAGTGATTAGAAAAAAATTTAATGGTTATCTAATATTAATTTTTATTGTCCTGTCTTAATTTCCCATAAACGAATAGATTTATCCGCACTACTAGATGCTAATGTGTTACCATCAGGAGTGATGCATACTGAATAGATTAAATTTGTATGACCATTCAATTTTGCTTTTTATTGTCCTGTTTTAACATCCCATAAACGAATAGACTTATCTGCACCACCAGATGCTAAGGTCATGCCATCAAAAGAGAAACATACTGAGCAGACAGTATCATTATGACCATCTAGTTTGGATTTTTATCTGCCTGTTTAAGCTTCCCATAAACGGATAGACTTATCATCACTGCAAGAAGCTAGTGTATTACCATCAGGAGAGAAACATACTGAGCAGACCGTATTACTATGACCTTAAGTTTTATATTGCTCTAAATTAGTTTCCCAAAAACAAATAGACTTATCTGAACTACCAGATGCTAATGTAGTACCATCAGGAGAAAAGCATACTGATAAGACTTTGTCATTATGATCCTTTAATTTTCTTTTTAATTGTCCTGTCTTTAGATCCCACAAACAGATAGACTTATCTGCACTACCAGATGCTAGTGTTGTGCTATCAGGAGAAAAGCATACTGATAAAACTTTGTCACTATGATCCTTTAATTTTCTTTTTAATTGTCCTGTCTTTAGATCCCACAAACAAATAGACTTATCTGCACTACCAGATGCTAATGTAGTACCATCAGGAGAAAAGCATAATGATAAGATTTTGTCACTATGATCCTTTAATTTAATTTTTAATTTTTCTGTCTTTAGATACCACAAACAGATAGAGTTATCTGCACTACCAGATGCTAGTGTTGTGCTATCAGGAGAGAAGCATACTGATAGAGCCAAATTATGAGCAAAATTCTTAAGAAATTTAAATTTTCCTGTACTAACATCCCATAAAAAGATAAAAAAATCTTTATCATCTATNGATGCATACTGAATAGATTAAATTTGTATGACCATCCAATTTTGCTTTTTATTGTCCTGTTTTAACATCCCATAAACGAATAGACTTATCTGCACCACCAGATGCTAATGTAGTACCATCAGGAGAAAAATAAAGTGATTAGAAAAAAATTTAATGGTTATCTAATATTAATTTTTATTGTCCTGTCTTAATTTCCCATAAACGAATAGATTTATCCGCACTACTAGATGCTAATGTGTTACCATCAGGAGTGATGCATACTGAATAGATTAAATTTGTATGACCATTCAATTTTGCTTTTTATTGTCCTGTTTTAACATCCCATAAACGAATAGACTTATCTGCACCACCAGATGCTAAGGTCATGCCATCAAAAGAGAAACATACTGAGCAGACAGTATCATTATGACCATCTAGTTTGGATTTTTATCTGCCTGTTTAAGCTTCCCATAAACGGATAGACTTATCATCACTGCAAGAAGCTAGTGTATTACCATCAGGAGAGAAACATACTGAGCAGACCGTATTACTATGACCTTAAGTTTTATATTGCTCTAAATTAGTTTCCCAAAAACAAATAGACTTATCTGAACTACCAGATGCTAATGTAGTACCATCAGGAGAAAAGCATACTGATAAGACTTTGTCATTATGATCCTTTAATTTTCTTTTTAATTGTCCTGTCTTTAGATCCCACAAACAGATAGACTTATCTGCACTACCAGATGCTAGTGTTGTGCTATCAGGAGAAAAGCATACTGATAAAACTTTGTCACTATGATCCTTTAATTTTCTTTTTAATTGTCCTGTCTTTAGATCCCACAAACAAATAGACTTATCTGCACTACCAGATGCTAATGTAGTACCATCAGGAGAAAAGCATAATGATAAGATTTTGTCACTATGATCCTTTAATTTAATTTTTAATTTTTCTGTCTTTAGATACCACAAACAGATAGAGTTATCTGCACTACCAGATGCTAGTGTTGTGCTATCAGGAGAGAAGCATACTGATAGAGCCAAATTATGAGCAAAATTCTTAAGAAATTTAAATTTTCCTGTACTAACATCCCATAAAAAGATAAAAAAATCTTTATCATCTATTTCATCTATATCTAAGTCTAGAATAGAGAAGATTGAATCTTTTACATCACCACAAGATACTAATTTAGTACCATCAGGGGAAAAGCATACTGAATAGATAGTTTTATAAGGACCTTACAATTTCAATTTTTTTTTTTTTGTTTTAACATCCCATAAATGGTGAGAGTTATCTGCACTACCTGATACTAATGTCGTACCATCAGGAGAGAAACATAATGATATAACAGCATTTTTATTACCTTTCAAAATTGCTTTTTATTGTCCTGTTTTAACATCCCATAAACGGATAGATTTATCTTCACTACCAGATGCTAAAGTAGTACCATCAGGAGAGAAACAGACTGAGTAGACATATCCACTATGACCATCCAATTTAATTAATTGATTTAATCTTATTTTCTTCCATTTACAATTAAATAACTATGCCTCATTCAAATTAATTCCATTAATGTCTACATTTTCAAATCCAGATCTATTCAAATTGCATCTGAAAAAATTGGCTCCAATCAACGAAGTGTTTCTTATCTTAATGCCTTCAAAAAATTAATTCTTTAGATTGATCTTCATTTCTACTAATAAATGAAGTGAATTAGATCCAGATTATATGAATAAGTCATCAATAGCTGTAAGGTGTACTAAAAATTTCAAAAATTAAATAATCTTCTTATTCTCTATAATTTCCTAAATTAGTAGTTGTTTAGTTTATAAGTAGTTTTTAGTTGAATAGTCATTCTAATTAAAGTCATGATTTTTCATTGATATGAGAACATTAGTAAATTTCTTAATGTTCTCTTACACAGTGTCTAACTTCCACCACTTATCAAAACTTTATATATTTTCAACTTTGAAAATGCTTTATTCATAAACCTTTTGATTTTAATATTTTTAAAGAAATCCTATTGAATCTGAAAATTTTTCTTTTAATAAAATTTCAATTATTAAACTCAGTATTTGCACATCAATATGATTGAGGATAGCTAAAACATCCTTCAAGCCTTTATTATGTTCAAAAGTGCACTTCATTTTTTTTATTATTGAATTTCTATTACTTAGTTTAAGTCTTGTACTAAAATCAACAAGATATCTTATTTACTTTTAAAAAGAAGTAGATGAGGCTTTTTTAAAAATTAGAATTTATTGTAATTGAGGAATTATTGGTTATTGAGAAGTCAAATTAGCTTTGCTGGTTTTTATTCTTAAAAATATGGAATAAAGTAATTTAATTTGAAAACTGAAATAGTAAATATTTTTTTTATTTTTTTATGAATTTCAAATCTAATTGATTATTTTTTTTTCTTAATTCAAATAGTGAATTAAAGAAAGTAGAAAATTGCAAAAGTTTTTATTAAATAATAATAAATTTGATGTATTTAGAAACAATTAATAAAAAGTTTGAAATGATTACATTTTCACGTAATTATTTAATGTTATTGATTCATAATTATGTTATAAAATCAAAAAAATAAAAGATGGAACTTTTATTTTGAAGTTTTTAAATGTGCAACTATTGGCCTTTTTAAATAATATCATAACTTGTAATTAATGATTTTATAAGTTAAGGATGGTATACTAAGTTAAAAATTAGTTGTTGCTGAATCTTTAAATGCAGCTTTTTAATCCCTTTTTTATGCTAAAATGCCCTTTAATCAATAATAAAAGATACTTTAATCTTAGCTATGTTTCTGGATTTTATATTTTCTCATTCATTGTTGATATGATGGCCTAATCATCTTCATTTACTTAGACAATGAATTAGTTCGAAGCCCTTTATTATATACTATGTGCATAATCATGAAGTATGTGATGAATTAAATGATGATATTGATAGAAGTGTTATTCTTAGGTTTTAAGGGAATCATATGATTACTCAACATTAATGATTCATTCATAAGCATTCCTATAATTTAATTATATCAAATGAAAAATTATATTTATAACAAAAAATTAATTTATTATATGTTTTTGCTTAATATAGAATAAAAAATTTGAATATTCTAGTTTAGCTTATTGAATTATGAAGATCTAAATATTAGAACAATTAGAATTATGAAAGAGTAATATATTTTTATATTTTGGGATAAGCATTCAAATTTAAATTTCAAAAAAATAAATAATCAATTAATAGAATTATTATATTATTCTAGTTCTCATTAACTTTTTAAAATTACCTAAGGTTAATATGTTTTTTAATATTAAATTGATTTTTGAAAAGCTAAGAATTTTTGGTGCAAGAATTCCAGCATTTTATAAAATACAATATGTAATGGTAATATTCTTGGGAGCAAATACAAGACTATGAATAGAATGTAGTAGATTATTTAAAGAAATTTGAAATTGGAATACACATAAATCAATTCTGTTCAAAATGATGTATCAATATTATTTATTTTCTTTATAATTCCTGCTCCAGATTAATTAAAAATTTATCAAAATAATCCTTTAATTTATTGTTTTCCATAATATTTGCCATTTTAGTACTAATTAAAATATTAAAGATCTATAAGGTTNTTTAGAAACAATTAATAAAAAGTTTGAAATGATTACATTTTCACGTAATTATTTAATGTTATTGATTCATAATTATGTTATAAAATCAAAAAAATAAAAGATGGAACTTTTATTTTGAAGTTTTTAAATGTGCAACTATTGGCCTTTTTAAATAATATCATAACTTGTAATTAATGATTTTATAAGTTAAGGATGGTATACTAAGTTAAAAATTAGTTGTTGCTGAATCTTTAAATGCAGCTTTTTAATCCCTTTTTTATGCTAAAATGCCCTTTAATCAATAATAAAAGATACTTTAATCTTAGCTATGTTTCTGGATTTTATATTTTCTCATTCATTGTTGATATGATGGCCTAATCATCTTCATTTACTTAGACAATGAATTAGTTCGAAGCCCTTTATTATATACTATGTGCATAATCATGAAGTATGTGATGAATTAAATGATGATATTGATAGAAGTGTTATTCTTAGGTTTTAAGGGAATCATATGATTACTCAACATTAATGATTCATTCATAAGCATTCCTATAATTTAATTATATCAAATGAAAAATTATATTTATAACAAAAAATTAATTTATTATATGTTTTTGCTTAATATAGAATAAAAAATTTGAATATTCTAGTTTAGCTTATTGAATTATGAAGATCTAAATATTAGAACAATTAGAATTATGAAAGAGTAATATATTTTTATATTTTGGGATAAGCATTCAAATTTAAATTTCAAAAAAATAAATAATCAATTAATAGAATTATTATATTATTCTAGTTCTCATTAACTTTTTAAAATTACCTAAGGTTAATATGTTTTTTAATATTAAATTGATTTTTGAAAAGCTAAGAATTTTTGGTGCAAGAATTCCAGCATTTTATAAAATACAATATGTAATGGTAATATTCTTGGGAGCAAATACAAGACTATGAATAGAATGTAGTAGATTATTTAAAGAAATTTGAAATTGGAATACACATAAATCAATTCTGTTCAAAATGATGTATCAATATTATTTATTTTCTTTATAATTCCTGCTCCAGATTAATTAAAAATTTATCAAAATAATCCTTTAATTTATTGTTTTCCATAATATTTGCCATTTTAGTACTAATTAAAATATTAAAGATCTATAAGGTTTTTTCTAGGTTTTCTTTAAATATCAAATAAATTTTTTACAATTATAGATTTCATCTAGAGCTGATTATAATTCACTAATCTAAGTTTTACTCCAACTTTAAATTTCATCTAGCTATTTTTTAAATAATGCCGCTTCCTTTTTGTAATTCACTTATTAATTTAATTTTGTATTTTGATCTTAAATTTGATTATTCATTTAACCGCAATTTTATATGATATTATTTAATTGAACATTACTATTCTTGATTTCATTCACTTAGTCTTAAAGTGATTAATTGACATTAAGCAAAATCTCTTTCTCGTATTCTTTTTCAGATAATTCCTTTTACAATCTTAAAATTAAACTATCTTATTTTTTTTTATATATTTAAGACTCATCCATTTAAGTCTAAAAGTCCCCTAAAGTTTAAATGAAAGTCTGCTTTTCCTTAGAATATACCATTTATTTTTTGTCGAGTTCTAGAATCTTTTTTTTTAGATTCTAAATCTCTTATTATTATTTTATTTCCTTTTATTCTAGTTAAGTTGTATAATTTTTTAAATTGACATAAATTTATTCATTATGCTATGATTTTTGTTGTAATTTATGATTCTCTTCTTCAATCTAAATTATTTTTAATCTTTAATCTTGAGATTCTTTTAATTTATCTTATAATCTTTAATTTGCTATTTTTAAATCATCTAATTCTTGTTTTTTCAAATTTATTTCGTTATTAATTTCTTCTATTTTTTATTATTACAAAATCAATTTATTTTATTATTGTTGATGTAGTTCCTCTATTAATTTTTTAGTTTTATTTTGTGTTTCTTAATATTCTGATTCAGTTAAACCTATTTAAATAGATAAATTTTATATTTCTAATTACATTTATTCCAATTATTATTAAAGATTTTCTTTTTCTCTTCTATATATTCCATTTTCATTAATTAGATTCTTGATATATTTATAATTTTACCAAAACTTTTTCATTTTATTATTTATTTTCATCTTCTATTTGTTTAAGCTATTCTTTTATTTATATTGAAATGGATTGTTCTTATCCTATTTATTTTTTTGCTTCTTCTAATTAAATTTTCATCTATTCTACATTTTCCTTATGATTTTCTTCCTTTTCTTAAATCTATTGAAACAATAATTGAGTTTATAATTTAAGCTCTTAAATTAACTTTTCTTTTTCTTTTGTATTTTTTTATTCCTATAATTATTGTTCAAGTTAAAGAATATAAGCTCTCTGCTTATCAGCTTTCTTTTATATATCCTTTAATGTAATCTCATATTGAATATTTTACATTTCTGAACGTTTAAAATTAGTTTCTAATTGAGCTTCTAAAACTAAAATAAAGAATTACTCCAATTTCTTAGCTCCACCTATTTTATTAACTTCTCAGATTCAATATTCTTAAGTTTTAGATTCAATTGTTCTATTTCTTTTTATAGTTACTTCTCAATTAAATTAAGTCTCTAATTAAGTTGATAATAGAATTATAAATACTTTGTTTTCTATTTACAAACTTCCTATTAATTTATTTTGCCTTTGAAATTCTTCCTCAGATCGAATAATTTCTATTTCATCATCACTCATTTCTGTAATAAATATTAATCATATTATAAAAGAATTATCAAGGTAAATAAAGAATTAATACTTATGTAAATTAATAATAAATCATTTACAAAACAATATTAAAGCAGATTATTCTATTAAATATTTTTGGATTCAATTAAAATAAATTGTTTATACATTTAAAATAAATCATCATTTTTCATTAGTTAAGATTTATACCTTCATCCTATGGAATTAGAGAGGCTTGATCCCAATTTTTTATTTTGAATTTGAGACTTCTATTCATATTCCATTCCTAAATGCCCTCTCTTGTGGCTTTTATCATTATTTACCATAGTTCTTAAGTTCTTTCTCTAATTTCTTTTTCTTTATTCAATATTTCTTTTACACAATTAAATTAACAGTCACAACAACCACATGTACAACTAATTAGCCCAGGAAAAGATTATATAATTTTAGCTTTAGTCTAAGCAAAAATTATAGAATATTTTAAAAGAACATATCTGATGATAAGTAAGAAAAAAATAATCGTCAAAATAATTAATATACTTAATCCAATCTTTTATTATTCAATATTTTCATTTTAAGAGCTTAAATAAACAACTGTTGAGCTAAAATAAATAATTAAAAGGATAGCAGATGATGAGTAATTAATTTAATTAAGCTTTCTATTATGATAAGGCTTTACTGTTTTGGATAAAGCTAGATAAAAGAAAAGGAAAATTGAAGAAATAGCAACCTAGATGCGATAGATAATATTTTACCATATATGTGATATCTTGAGCAAAGATGCAATAAAGAAAACATATAATAGCTCTTATATAAATTCTAATAAACTCCCAATAAATTATTATTTTATTATTAAGTTTGATGTATTCACGATAGAGATATCCCCATAATCTTTAAAATTTATTTTTACGAGGTCTATCATAATAATCAGCTACTATTAATAGAAATAAAAAGAAGAGGGGTAAAAAAAGGATTATGATAAACCCTGGATAAGCAAACCATTTCAACCAAATTGAGTGATTGTTTGTATAATATTTATAGGATACATTGGCTTAAATGTAAGTATCATCTGAAATATCTCTCTTAATTATAAGGTTTGCAAATTCTATCAAGAATGTAGGTTATAACAATATAAGCATATAAATAAACATAGTCGAAATATTATAACCCATTAGAATTTTAGGACACCTCAATGCGTAAAGCAAAAGAATTGTTACAATTATACAAATCAATATTAAAGTCATAGACCAAATTAATCTGAGATAAATAATATCTATAGTATTTGCTTCATCGGCTAATAAACAATCTAAAGTATTTCCCAAAGATTGAGTTGGCATACTAATTATAGAAATTACATCTATAATTTCTTGAGGCAGTATCACCATAAATCCTTATGCTAGTGAAATCAATTATATGTAATTCAGAATTATTTTTTTTAATATAGTTGTTTCATCAGAGGGGGGTATTGGAACCTACAATTTTATTGCTGCAAAAAACTTTTTATAAATATCTATTGTAATGCTTTTTTCGTAACTATATACTGACCATAAAGAGCCTAAGATTATAATGAGACAGATAATGAATATGATAAATTTATTGTTTGTTCTTTCTTAGCAACGTTAGCATTCAAATTTAGCAGAATTATAAAAAGATTCTCCCCAATGAATAGCATAAATATCACATTCTTCACAAAGGGCACCAATTAAACCAAATTAACAAAGATCATTTCCAACTTTAAATCCTTATATGCAATTATCTTTTTTATTTTTACACTCTTCAATTACATCACTTTCATAATTTGATCTCCAAAAATATTATTAAACCTTAATTTTATTCATATAAGTTTCATTCATTTTTTTATAATCAATTCTTTTACAAATTTCATCTTTATAAATCAATGAATATGAACCAATTTCACAAGGAGTGCATGTTCCATCTTAAATAGAATATTTTTCTCCTATTTAACATTCTACTGATCTGATTCTAACTTCTAACTTATATCTAGTTTCAAAACCAATAATTTAATAAGGGTATTAATTATGATAGATAGGGATATTAATATGACTACTATTAAAAACTATATCTAAAGTGTGATTACTATAAGGATCATAATTAATAATTTGATTCGAATAATTAAATCCTTAAGTTTTATCAAGAATGAAATCTCTATTACTATCCTCAGAAGAGAAAGGTTAAGATATATTACCTTAGGTTGTATCATAATTAGCTGATAAACTACATTTTTAATCGTACTAATAATCCATGACTCGATTATTTTTATCAAGAAACACAACTACAACAGTTTAATTTTCAAATTAAGATATTTTTTAACCACTCCTTATATTAATAGGTTAATTTAACCATCCTGTTCGAGGATCAAGATTGCTTTATTTTTATAGCTGTTTATTTATTTTTATTCCAATTTAAGTAGGATATTAAGATACTTCATTACCAAATAATTTAGCAAATGTTTATATAAAAGTGTTACTAGTAAGTTCAAAATTATTGATTCCACTTTCTACTACAGCAATTGCTCCTCCAATACTAGCATTATTTCTATAAAAAGAACTATCAGCAATATTTATACGATGTTAAATTTTACCTTCATCTTTAGGATATGATTCAAAATAGATGCATCCTCCTCTTCCAGTAACAAACATAGTTGAACAATAAGTCTTAGTTGCATTAACAGTTAATCCATAAAATGAAATACCTCCACCATGAACAGCTTTGACATCAAATATATTTAATTATTATACAATTACATTTGATAAATATGGCGGATTTGGTATAATATAAGTAAAATTATAATAATTTTATGTCTGATTAATTGTTTCAGATTGTAGAATTCTCCTATAAGTTTGACTAAAATTAGTATATTAAATAATTTTTTTGTCTGTTAAATTAGAATCTAAGGTTGTGCCAATCAAATTGTCAATTTCAACCTATTCTCTAAAGTACTAGTCACTTGAAACACTAAAACATCCATAATAGGATGATTCTGAGCTAGAACACCGACAATTAATTATTTCAACCAAAGGGATTAACCTTATATTTGAAACTCTCATAATTTAAACTAATCCACCATGGCATTCCATACAGATTACTTTATTGATCGCAATATTTAATAATTTTAAAGGTGTAATCTCTTGAATTAAATCAAACAACAACAAAGCAGGATTGATTTTAAAATCTGGGAATTCTAATCTTACTTAAAGTATTCTACACAATCCATTAATAGAAACTAAAGTACAATTTAAATTATTTATTGAAATTGATGATATATTTCTAAATTAAAGTGAATCAACTTTTAATGGATTTAGTTATGGTTCTAATATTTCAATGTAAGGTCTAAAAGATAATATACTATGCTAAGATTATATATTATTTAAATTTATATAATTTGCTTGCCATATAGAAAGAAATCCATAATAAAATAGACCTTCTGATTAACAATTAAAGATTTCAATTTAACCATAATCTTATTCAACAGCAGCGAATCTCTTAATGAATAAAAATTTTTCAATTTATTACTAAGTCCCTAATTATACTAAGTATTCTAAAGAATTTGATTAATTCCCTGATACCTTTACGTCTTGAAGTATCATTTTTTATAATTTTTAGGTTCTAGAATAAAATAGAGTTTTAACGGCCAACCCACTTAAAGCATAACAATTTTTAAGTTCAGAATTTTAAATCTTTAATTATTACTATTTATCATAACTCATTAAAAAGATTCCACCTCCTTCTCCTCTAGTAAAACAATCATAAAATTATGAACCCAAAATCTCCATATCTAATTAAGATGCCATTGAATCTATATATAAACATCCTCCCCTTGATGATACTGCTCCATTTAAAGGAGTATAAGCATATCGAATTCTAATATTTTTTAAAATAACTATTCCTTCCTTCAAAGTTCTTAAAAATAATGCTCCACCCAATCTAGAAGTGGAATTAGTAAAATTACAATTGTTCATATTTAGATTGAATGCAGATATATATAGATGTCCCCCCTCTGTTATTTCATTTATAGGAGGAATTTTAGTTTTTGTTTAAAAATCAAAATTACTATTCATCATTGAGATATTTGAGATGATCTGTGTTCCTACTTCTAAATAAAGGACTGCTCCAAAACCTTATACAAAATTGGATTTCCAAACACTATTTGATAAAATCAATGTTCCAACTAAACTTCTCATTAAAAATGTTGGATTGCTTGGTCTTAATGATCCATCAATTTCCATTAAATGATGATTGTTTTAGAAATTCATAAAACTAATTTTCACAATTTACATTTGAGTAGAATCTATCAAAATAGCAGATGAAGGAACTGCTAGAACTGTTGTAACAATAGTACATTAAGCTACATTTACTCCATTAATAATGATAGTTTCTAAATAATCAGCAGTAGAAGTATTATAAATAAGATTGCTCCAAGAAGATATTCCAATAAAAGAATTATCCCTTCCAATCAAATTAAGTAATTTAGCATTTAGTATTTCTACTCCTTTATAAGGATTGTTAATAAATAGACAATAATTGTTTCTAATTATTATATCTTCTTTTTAATAACAATTAAGATTGATAAATTTAGTAGTCCAAACTTATTCTACATAAAAGATTGTTAAATCTGCATTTTCAATACTTTAAAAATTTGATACTAATAATATATTACTCTTTTCAACTCTTATTGAAGCACTTGTTGCTGCTTCTAAGATTGTTTGATCAAATTAAGTAGTATTAATCTATTTAATAATTAATCCTTTCATTGTAATATTTATAGGAATATCATATTCATTTTAGATTTCACTAATTAGTATTAAACATGCAGGAGTTAAACAAATAACTTAATCGAATTCTAAATTAAAAAATTGTAACTTTAATCCTGATAATTCAGGATCATTTAACCTAATGGTTTTTAATTCATATTTAGTTTACATCAATCTACCCTTATAAGTGAATGAAGTATTGTGTAAATAGACACTACTTAATTCAAGAGTAGTTACATGAAATAAAGCAGTAGAATTAACTTAAGAATTATACATCTAAAAATTATTTACTTTAATCTATTGCATTGTAGAGAAATCTATAATTCCTCGTGAATTATTGTATTCAATATTTCTCATTATTAATGAATTAATGTTGATAATACCCATTGGTTAATTAAAAATATTAGTACTAAGAAAGCCACCATCATTACTAAAATAACAATCTATAAATTGCACCTAATTAATTAAAATTTTGTTATTCCATTAGGGGGGAGTTAAAAAGATAACTGATTATAATTCAAAAAGTGCTTGACTTTCAATAGCAATATCATAAAATTAAACATTTTCTAATTTAATTTTTAAATAAGGTAATATTATATTTGAATCATATACTAATCCAAATGGTTTAGCTTAAAATGAAATCTCTTAATTTAGTAGATAATTTTAAGAATAAATATCAACATTTTTTAAATAAATTTCGTATGTATTCAAAAGTAATGTAAAGAATGGCTTTTACTTCTTAAGTAAAACTGCCTACTTACTGTAAGGTGTAGTATAAGTAGATTTATCATTATAATGATCTTCAGCAGCCACATTTCCAATTTTTACATTTTCTAGATAAAACTTAGATCCAGTGTTGTTGAGAAATTCAAATCCAAAAGGTGATTCATATTTAGGGATATTTAGGAATAAATTACCTCTATCAGATGCTGGATATAATTCTATTCCATTTAAAGAGACTGATGTAAAATATGTAAAATAGATTGTTTTATAAATAAACCATTTAATTCTTTCATTTGGTTATGGAGAATTGGTTTTAATTTTAAGTTCTAATTCTTAAACAGAGTGAACATTTCTTTTAATATTTGAAGTAAAATATGTGTCTTTTTGGAATACACATTTCGAATTATCTCCAGATTAATATTAGAAATCCAATATAATAGTTATTTTTTGTATAGCTTTTTTATTCCACTCATCAAAGAGTGCTTGTTTTTCAGTATCTGATAGATTTATATTATCTTCCAAAATTAATGTGGCATTTTTAGATGTAATATCATTGAATTATGAATTAATTTTCCATAATGTCTTATCTAATTTAAACATTTAATCACAATCAGCTTTAATTGTGATTTCATCAGATAAATCACAATTATTATCTGGACAATCCTCTTTAGAGATACATCTAGCAATTTGACTATTATAATAAGCATCATTTTCACATATGAATGATATTCTTGTATATTTTTTATATTTTTCATCAGTAGGATCAAAAAATGGATTAATAAGTTTTTTCTCTTATTCTGATCTTTCTCTACAACCTATAGTGTATTCTGGACACTCAATGCAATCACTACCATCAAGAGATGAACTACGTGAATTTCCAACTAAAGCAGAATCACATTTATCACAATAGCCTTATGTTCCTATTGCTTAGAATATAGCACAATTTTTTCCTCCCTTCTCACAATATCTAAGATCTTCATTTTTAAATGGTCCCTTTTCGAGATCTCCAGGATTGCATTCAATACAATAAGGACCATAAATTTCTTCTTCTCCATCAAAATAATAATCAAAATATTCTGAATGATGAACAGAAACTAAGGAAAAAGCATAACAACTCTTACAAAATCCATTTTCTGAGCATTTTTTACATTTACCTGTTTTCATATCAACAAAGAAACCATCTAAACATCTTTAACAACGTTTTTCACTTCCATTTATGAGACAGGATATACATAAATAATCATTCATTAATTCTGAGCAATCCATTTTACATTCCCATATTTCTTATTCATTTTTATAAAGAGTATATCCAGTATTACATTTTAAACACTTTTATTATGCTAATTTTTGATAAGTCAAACAACCAACACCAGGCTTATTAACTGAGTCAAATATTATACATTATTAATTATCATCAGACAAAAAGTAACCGTCTTCACATAACAAGCATTTTTCCACAGATTTATCTATTATTATTCTGGTTATAAATACTCTCATCCAATAATGGTTTAAAATTAGGACTGATGGTGGAAATATCATTTCCACTACTTGGATCAAATTTAGCACATAATTTGCAATTTGCAACTGAGCAATCTACACACCCAGTTCCAATAGCTTAAAATGTTTATGTAAATTTTTCACATTCTCTACATCTCAATAAATATTTAGATTCAACTGTATCAATATCTGCTGTTGTTGGTTCTGTACTCTCAGGTTCAACAACCATAGCTTTATCTCTTGTAGGACTATAATATTAAAAAAAATATAAAATACAATTCTATTTCAGATGTGTACTCACATCTTTTGCAATTAGTACCACATTTAACACAAGATCTTCTATTCAAAGATGGAACAAAAGTACTCTAAGCTGTACTTGTACAGTATTCACATCTTTATGCTATTTAAGACAATTTAAATAAGTCTTCATAAAATTTAGTTTCATTTGCTTTAAAATTATTTGTAGTAAGCAAAGCATGATTATTATAAGTATCCCATGGTTTTTCATTTAAATTTGTTCTATCTTTTCCAAAATAACAGGTTTCACAACCTGCAAAGCATGCTATGCATTAACTAATGGTTTCATTTTTATTTTATGCTGTTCTAGTCGTTAGAATACTAAATCCTTAATTACAAATTAAACAATTCTTTGTAATTTCCATAACAGTCTTACCTGAATCATCTGTTTTGATATATGTATTTATTTAACAAGACTTGCAATTATCAGGGCAAGGATCACATCCTCCAACTACATCACTATATTCATATCCTTCTGCACAACTTATGTACATATTATTCAAATCATAAGAATATTATTTTTAAACTTGAAAACATGTTGAATTTTAAGATTTACAAAAGTGTTCACATCCATCACATCCTTGTGTAGTAAACTAAATAAAAATCTTATTAAATTTACACTTGTTAAACCACTCTTTGTGACATAAAATAATTGCTTTGTATGTCTATCTATTTTGTGAAATACAGATAATGTGCCTGTTGATTTTGTCTTATAGTCATAAGTGCAAAGTCTAGATTTATCCCTAACATACTTATCATATATACCATGATTAACTATTATCTAAACAATCTCCACAATAGTAATTGTTGGCTTCATTGAATTTTTAATATGGACTATTGTATTTTCAATATATCTTACCATTCTACACATATAATTGTTCCTGCTTTTAATCCTAAATCGCTGTGATCTTACGGCAATGGGAATAAAAAATATGTCTAATCGCAACGTTGGCAATTACCATTCTCAGATTGAAGGCAATTATCAATTTTTGTAGCTTTTGAATTACTCTCTATTGTTATTTCTTAGCCTATCTTAAAATAGAAGGCTAATAGAGTTAAAGCGAAAATATTCATTTTTATTTATTAAATCTAAATATAAATAACTAATATAGTCTTAAATAAAAAAAAACATACTAATGCAATTCTAATTCATTATTCTCTTCTCAAAAAATTAATTATACAGAATATTTAATAAATGTGATCAATTAAATTCATCAATTGATGCATTAAATCAAAATAGATTTAAATTATCTTTAAATTATTTTGCATAAACACAAATTTTTTAATTTATTATTAATTTTAAATAAAAAATACTTAAATTTATTAATATACATTTATATAGATATTTATAATCAGTTGCTATCTTAAGGAATAATCATGTAAGAAATTAAAAACACAAAATACCTAATTGAAATTCTCAAAGTATAAGTTAAACATAAATTTTTCTGGCCCACTACTTTTTANATTCTTTGTAATTTCCATAACAGTCTTACCTGAATCATCTGTTTTGATATATGTATTTATTTAACAAGACTTGCAATTATCAGGGCAAGGATCACATCCTCCAACTACATCACTATATTCATATCCTTCTGCACAACTTATGTACATATTATTCAAATCATAAGAATATTATTTTTAAACTTGAAAACATGTTGAATTTTAAGATTTACAAAAGTGTTCACATCCATCACATCCTTGTGTAGTAAACTAAATAAAAATCTTATTAAATTTACACTTGTTAAACCACTCTTTGTGACATAAAATAATTGCTTTGTATGTCTATCTATTTTGTGAAATACAGATAATGTGCCTGTTGATTTTGTCTTATAGTCATAAGTGCAAAGTCTAGATTTATCCCTAACATACTTATCATATATACCATGATTAACTATTATCTAAACAATCTCCACAATAGTAATTGTTGGCTTCATTGAATTTTTAATATGGACTATTGTATTTTCAATATATCTTACCATTCTACACATATAATTGTTCCTGCTTTTAATCCTAAATCGCTGTGATCTTACGGCAATGGGAATAAAAAATATGTCTAATCGCAACGTTGGCAATTACCATTCTCAGATTGAAGGCAATTATCAATTTTTGTAGCTTTTGAATTACTCTCTATTGTTATTTCTTAGCCTATCTTAAAATAGAAGGCTAATAGAGTTAAAGCGAAAATATTCATTTTTATTTATTAAATCTAAATATAAATAACTAATATAGTCTTAAATAAAAAAAAACATACTAATGCAATTCTAATTCATTATTCTCTTCTCAAAAAATTAATTATACAGAATATTTAATAAATGTGATCAATTAAATTCATCAATTGATGCATTAAATCAAAATAGATTTAAATTATCTTTAAATTATTTTGCATAAACACAAATTTTTTAATTTATTATTAATTTTAAATAAAAAATACTTAAATTTATTAATATACATTTATATAGATATTTATAATCAGTTGCTATCTTAAGGAATAATCATGTAAGAAATTAAAAACACAAAATACCTAATTGAAATTCTCAAAGTATAAGTTAAACATAAATTTTTCTGGCCCACTACTTTTTAGTAATTAAATAATATCATATAAAGGAAACAGTTATGATTTAAGTTAATTTAATAGCTGATTAGCTTGTGCATAGCTAAGATTAATTGCAAAATAATAAAAATTTAATGGATATATAGCCTAATGTTAATTACAACAAGTCAATAAAAATAAAGGTATTCTATAGATACCCTTGTTAGAGAGCAAACAAACAAAAAAATAAAAAAGAAATTTACAACACTAAATTAATCCAATCAATTTGAAATAGAATTTAATTTATGTGTATTTAATTAATAATAATTATTGATCTAAAAATGTTCATCTATGAATTGATTGAATAAGAAGATCAATAATATTTTGAGAAATAACTTTTGACATTTAAAGATTTATAAAACACTTGGTATTAAAATATTGATTTATATTAACGATATTTAATGTTATTAATAATTTGATTTTTCAAATTACAATTGAACAAACTTCAAACTTTTAAGTTGCTTATTCCCAAAATACTAAATATTAACCATCATTCGTTACTGCTCCGTAAGCTTCATTTGAATTTAAGACTTTTAATGAAACTGTTTCTATGAATCCATCATCATGTTTTTTAATTAGATAAATATGATCTTTGTGCTTAGTCACAATTAATTTTTTTTAATCCAAATAGAAAATAGGGAAGAAAAGACTATCAGTGTTTTAATTACTTACTAAAAGTTACTTATTATTCTCTTCATTTACATTATCATTGAAATTATTTATTTAAAAGACAAATAATTTATCTTAACCATTTTTAACTCCTGAAACCCATATAAATTGATCATCACTGATAAATTTAATTCTAGTGCCAAATTCATAATAATATTAATTAACATTCTTTTTAAATATCCAATCATTTTATTATTTTTACCAAATTATAATTTACTTATCTAAGCCACAAGAAACCAAAATAGTTTCTGAATCATTTAGACTTAGTCCATTCACTTATTTAGTATGATTCTTTAATATTTTCTGAAAGGATAATTCATTCCTATCCAAGAATGCCTTCCAAATTATGATCCCTCTATCCATATCAGCTGTAAATAGTAAATTCTCTTCCTTATTTAAAATCATACAGCTTATCCCTTATTAGTGATATTCATAAGCTAATGATTTTATAAATTAATTATTCTATTACTTCCAACATATCAAATCTCCTGCTTTTGAACCAGAAATGAAATTATTTTTAAATTTACTGAATAATAAATTAGTGACAGTATATTTATGAGCTTCTAAATTTTCAAGAAAACTTAGTTCTCCAAAGCCAAACTCCCAAACTTTGATAGAATTATTACATCCAGCAATCATCATTGAGTTAGTGCTGTTGAATGAAATTGAATAACATATTTCGGACTATGCAATTTCCCTATTTTCTAAAATGAAACCTTATTATGAGGATTATGATTATGATTATTATAATTATTATTTTTATTATTATGATTATGATTATAATTATGATTATTGCTATTATTATTATTGTTGCTATTATTGCTATTATTATTATTATTATTATTATTATTATTATTTATTATTTATATAATTATCAACAAAGATATTTTTTAATTCTTCTAATTCTTGCTTGCATTTTTTAAATTCCTCTAAATTTAATAAATCTTCTAAACTCTTAATAATTTTAGTCGAAAAATCAACATTGATTTTTCCGATTTCATTATAAATTATTTAACTTTTAGTGTTTTCTTAACTAAAGCTTTGCTTTATTAGATTCTCCAAAGTCTTTTAATACATAGCTGTTTGTTGAATTTTTAACTATTTTAAAACTTTTTCTATTTAATTCTTCAGTTTCTCTACAACATCATTCAAGAATGATTTTATTCTTTCAAAGGGCTTGTCACAAACTTCAATGGGTATGAAATTTTAATTATGAGTTCTACAAAAAGATTTAAATTCATCTAATGTCAATATTTTCCGATTAGGAGCAGATTCTTTCTCGCAATCTTCGCATAAAAGTAAGTCAGAAAGTTTTTTGTCTGATGCACCATCATAATTAAATGATGATATTTATTTTTGATGCTTCCAACAAGACTAGATTTTTATATATGCAAAAACCTATTCCATTTAATCAAATTATTAAAATCTTAATATTAATAGAAGATTTTTTGTATTAAAAGCATATAAATACAAAAAAAATAATATGTATTTGAATATACATAATAGAATTATTTTTAGAAGAAACAGATTTCATAGATTAATTAAAAACAATAATCTGATTTTTTATTCCTTGAAAATCTATTATATGCATATTTATTATTTTTGTGAATTAAATGCTCAGCCAAAATTTTTATCAGTTCTACTTATATAAAACTTTAAGGTTTCTTTAACTTAATGATTAAAAACATTTTTGCAGTAAAATTAAGTAGTTGAAGCTTTGATATTTGTAGAGATAATTGAAATATCATAAAATATAAGATTAAAATAGCTTATTTAGATTTTATAATTAATTTTACCTTTATAAATATAAATACTTTTATTTTGATATATATCATAAGGTTTTGTATCCCATCAATAGTCCTAAATTTATATTGCAGTTTATCTAAGATCTGTTGTGACTTTGGAACTGACAAAAAAATCAAAAGCTTGCAAATAATATTTTTGAATAAATTATATCTGAGTCTAAGATTAGATTTATTAGAAAGAAGAGGATAAATATGAACATAGAAATTGACAATAATAATAATATTGATCATAGATTATTTTGATTAATTAAATTTAAATAACAACTTTTATTTCATATTTTCTTAATTAACTTACTCATATCTACTTCAGTGTTAAAACGTTTGCATTATGATAACTATTTAAAAGAGCTTTAAGTCAATGCTTTGATATTTGATAATCCTTTAACCATTTAAACTGGAGATAAGGAAATTAATGTTTTTTGTTATGGTTTTGGCAATCCCTATTATCCTTATATCTATTTCTATGTCAACATTAGCTATAATATAGCTTGTCTAGTATCACAAAATTTCTTATTAGTATACTCAAAATTAGGAAAATAACGAGAATATTTGGTCTAAATATAAAAAATTAATTACTTGTTTCTCCTTCTTTAAATTTTCATATAATTTGTTTTAAAATTCAATATCTCCTTTACTAAATTCAACTTCATCAAAATTATAACTTAATGGCTTTGGACGATAACTAATGTTAAGTTTTCTTTTAGCCAAGGCTTCAATATCAAATCCTTTAAACCACTTATGTTAGAGGATTTCTTTAATGCCATTTTTAGACCCTAGACGTATAGAGGGATCTTTGATTAATAATTTTGAAATTAAATCTTTAAGATCTGGATTAATTTTTACTAAAGGAGGAAAAGATATTTTATCATTTAATATGCTATTATATATTTGTTCTATGTTCCTGCTATAAAAAGGAGGAGATCCATAAATAAATTCATATAGTAAAGCCCCTAAACAATAAATGTCAACCATAAAGTTATGGCCATTTCTCATTAACATCTCTGGGGACATATATTCTGGAGAACCGCAAAAGGAATATGCTGTTTCTTCTCTATCCATATTTGGTTTAGCTAAACCAAAATCAGATAAACGAATATATCCATCTAAATCTAATAAGATATTTTCAGGTTTAATATCTCTATAAACAACACCGTATTTATGTAATTCTTCTATTGCCAAACAAACCTATACAAAATATTATTTTGCTAATTCTTCATTTAATCTTCTTAGTTTTCTCAAATGATAAAACAATTCTCCTCCTGCACAATATCTAAATAATAAAATAACAATATTACTCTAAAACAAAGACTAAATAATATTTGGTTTCAAAAGAGTAGAATAATTTGGCTAAATATGGGGAATTCAATTATTCCATTACTTATCTTTCATTATTAATGATTATCTCTTTATTTGAATTTAAAATGAAATTCTTATCAATAAGTTTCATTGCATAAAAATATCCACTATCTTTCTTTCTAACTAAATAAACACGTGAGAAACCACTATTTTATATCATATTTGAATTAATACCCAACTCCTATGCATTTAAGTATCTCAAAATCATCAATACTCAATTAGCTATTAACATTTTTTGAAATATAAGGTTCCAATTTCAAATGTCTCTATTCAATAAATACATCTAATGGATGATGTTCAAGTGATAAATAATAATCAATATTGTAATTTTTAACACTACTATGTGTTTGAAAATGTTTAATTGAATGTACTATTGTAGGGTTTACTTAATTCACTTTGCCTATTAATTTCTTATATAAGTCTGTGGTACTTTGATATATTCCTATTGGAACAATCAATCTATGTTCATTATTCCTTTTACTTCTAACCATCTAACATTAATGTTATAGTAATCTCAATAGGGTCTCTATCACTATTCAATGTCTTCACTGTAGGACATCTTCCAAATGCATTATTTGTTGTACTTCCGCAAGGTGATTGCACTCTAACTAAATTCTCCAATGGGTTTTAAAGTTCAGTAGGTTTCTTTCTATGGAAAACAGGGGATGAAGGGAGTCTTGCAGATTAAACAACTTGTTTCATTAATTATTAATATTAGTATAATAATTTTAAAAATTGGATAAGTTTTTACATCGACCTTGATATTCTTAAGTATAATATTGTTGAAATGACTCATAGAAATTATATAAATATCTTGTGAAAAAAATAACGTATTTTTAAAATACAAAAAGTAACTACATTAAGAGGGAATCATTATTTGTTACTTATTAAAATCGTATAATATGATATTGTATAATTAGTTCTACCTTAATAAAAGATATCAATTAAATTCTAGTTGTCTTAAAAATGAATTGTGTATTTCATTCAAAAATAATACTGTATCATAATATTAAATAATCATCTTATTTTCTGATTACATTTTCTATTTAATATATTATATTGTATTAAATAACAGATGATTGAATTGATAATCCAAAAATGATACTTATGTCTCAATATCTCACTTTCTTAGATCTGAAATTAATAATCATTTTTCTTGTTAGTAATATATTAATGAATTTGAACTATACATATTGTTACTTATTCAAACTTAAATGAAAATTATATCATTTAAACTCTATATTGTGTTTCATTCACATTTATTAAACAAAGCATTCTTAATTTTCTATTCCTATCTCTCAATTTCAATCATTCAAAATTTAAACTCTCCTACTTTCAAATTAGAATATAGCTAAAATTAATTGACTAATGATGTTCTTTTGATTTGAATATATAAATAATAACAAATAGAAACGTAGATTTCTAATATAGAGTTGAATTCTAATATTTTTTTAGTTGTGTGTTCTAATCGTTAATATAATAATGCATAAAGTACCAACTTCAAGATCTGCTTCAAGCAATCGAATAACTTTAATTAATAAACTCAGCTCACCTTTACACACTCAATAAGATATACTAGATCATAAAATCAACTAGAAAGAACTCATTGAATCATTACTCAAAACAATCAAGAGAAAACCCACTTAAAATGAGAAACCATAAAAAAGAATACGATCCAATGCTAATTCAGGTTAAAAATTGGTTGAAATCAATAAAAATGTCTTACATATAAGAGATTATGAGACTGAATAATAGACATTTAAGAAAATGCTTAATAAAACTATTTTACCTAAAGCACAATAATTATCTAATTATACTATGTTGTAATTCTTAGGCAAAGGTAAATATAGTGAAGTAAAACTGGCTTGTGAAATCAATACTGGAATACATGTTGCACTTAAAATAATGAAAAAAGAATAAATTTCTTCTATTTGGAAAAGTATTGCATAGGAATTAAAGATTTAATATCTTCTCAATCATCCCAATATTGTTAAACTGTATACTTTCTTTCACACAAGTTATTATTATTATTTATATCATAGCCACTGATATTGTTTTAGTATTAGAATATTGTTGTCATGGACAATTACATAAATTATTAAGATCACTACCAGAAACATGTTTTACTGAATAAGTGGCCGCATTCTACATTAAATAAGTAGCTTCAGCCTTAAATTATCTACATAGAAATGGAATTATTCATAGAGACATTAAACCAGAAAATATATTTTTATGTTACAATCAAATTAAATTGGCTGATTTTACTCATTCAATCTACTCTCCTTAATAAGAAAGATCTACTTAATGTGGATCATTAGCATACATATCACCTGAGATCATCAAAGGAGAAAACTATGATAAAAGTACTGATATGTGGTCATTGGGAGTCTTAGCATATGAATTATGTACTGGAGAAACTCCTTGGGAAGATCTATCATATCAAGAAATGTAGGATATGATTATAAGTGGAAATATCAGATTCCCCAATAAATTTTCTTAAGAATTAAGAGATTTCATAAGAAATTTAATACATGTAGACCCTAAAAATAGAATGAATGCTCGACAAGCCCTTAATCATCCTTGGTTAATTGATAGTAAATAGGAAGTATCTTAATTCACTATTGATATATGATTAATTACTAATTAGAATATCACTATTATTAAATTTTATCATTAAATTTATTTTTAATATACTCATTATTAATTATCTTAATATTGAATATAAAAGAATATTAATAATTAAAACCATAAATTATAAAATAACTTCTTAAAAATAAAAACTTATATTTTATATATAAGATTTATTTAATACTATATATGATTAAAATATTATCTAATAAAAAGTTAATTTATAAGATTTCAATGAAAAATTAATGATTTATCAATGTAAAAATAATTAATAGGATATTTATGAATGAGAAGTATTTTAATTATAATTGTTATAAAATTTTAAGAAAAAGATTATAAATAAGTAAATATTACAATCTTTCTAATTAATCACTATTACAATTATATTCTTTTTTAAATAATTTCTTTTATAAAATTTTACAATAATATGGATATACTCTTTGTTAAGCTATTTAAACGATTTAAATAAATAAAGGAAACATTAAATTAAGATAAGAGTCTAAAAATTTAAAGACTCCCAATAATTTAGGAGCATTTAAAAATAAAGGATTAAAACTTAGATTTAACTAATATCTAATTTAATACTGTGTTATCAATAACATATTTTATATTCTTCAAGGAATTCAAATATTAAACAATGATTATTTTTATTTTTTATTTATTGGAAAGCATTAGTAAAAATGCTGTTTCAATAATTATGAGTTTGCTTATATCTAATATTTTAAATTAATCACCAAATTCCATATATATTGGAGGTTTACTTATATTAGTAAGTTGCATAGCTAATATAAGTAGACATCAAGCCATAACCAAAAGTATGGAATTTTCAGCAAAATCAAGATTTACTTTATTGAATATGCTATATTAAAAGTTACTTAAAGTACAAACTTAAGCTATAGATACAGGAAAACTAATTGGACTGGCAACAGCAGATATAAGTATGCTTGAATACTATTTTATGCTTATATTTTAAATCTTTGTGATGCCTATATCATTTATTTTTGGATCCTTCATACTTTACATTAGATTTAATGGTTTGATAGGTCTGATTCCATTATTCATTATAATGCTTATCTATCCATTATAGATATTTATTTAGAAGTAATCAATTTAATATACAAAATTATACAAACAAGAGTAAGATAAAAGAATTAAGTTATAATCTGAATATATAGACAATATAAAAGTCATAAAAATGTATAATGTAGAATAAAAATTAAATTAAAGAATTTTAGAAGTGAGAAAACGAGAATAGTAATATTTATTCAAATCTTAAATGATTTAATTAATAGACAGAAGTTTGAATTTTTTTGCTCAAATATGGGCATCAATGATATTTATTGTTATTCTCTATTTATTCAATTATGAATTAAATAGTGCCTCTTTAATAGCTACAATTTAATAATTATAATATTTTAAGGTTAGTTGTGTGTAATAAGTATCTTATGGAATTTAGAGTTATTTAAATATAAAAATGATATTTCAAAGATATATTGATATATTCAATAATCTAAAGATAAAAAATAAATAGATTCAAATTCACCAAACACCATAACTAATAAAATTTAATAATTTTAGTATAGGTTGGAAATAAGAGTAAACACTTTTGAAATAAATATCAATTGAAATCAATCCAAAAGACTTTATACTCATAACAGGTAAAATGGGTAGTGGAAAAACTTCATTTTTGTTGTCTTTGATAGATGATGGTCCTTTAACTTTATGTGGATCAATGACATAGAAGGAACATTTAACTAAATCTTATGTTGAATAAGATCCCATATTATTTGAGGATACAATTTAAAATAATATCACATTTGGTAAATTATATATTGAAGAATTGTACTAAAAAGTGATTGAAGTTACTTGTTTATAAGAAGACATATTAAAAATGTAATAGAAAGATAAAACTGTAATAAATGACAGAGTTACAACTATATCAGGTGGTTAAAAAACAAGGATAGCTTTAGCTAGAGCATTATATTCTTTATCTGATATATTAATATTAGATGATCCATTTAGTTCATTAGATGTGCCAATATAAATTTAGATATATAAAAATTTAATAGTGTTTTTATAGAATTATCATGTTTCATAGACTAATAAATATCCTGCTATAGTTTTGACATCACATTCACAAGCTATAATTAATTAATTTTAAAAGTTTTATCTTCTTTAAGATGGATAATTAATTGAATAATTAAATGAAAACTTTAATGATTTTAAATTAATTAATATATCTAAAAATGAATCTATTGTTTAATAATAAACTATTGATAAAAATTAAGTAATTTAAAATAAGGTATAGATTAAAAAAGATAATAAATTTTTATATTATTTTAGATATTGGACCAAAAATAAGATATTAAGTATAATATTGGTAATTTTAGTTGTATTATTGAATTTTTTATCAGAAATTTTATATAATTGTTATTATAATGGAATTTCATTAATTAAAACTGATAATTATGATGAACAGATAAGATATATTATTATGATATGTATATTGGCATTTGTAAATAATTATGTAAAGTATATTTTAAACTCTTATGGATGTTTATCTGCCAATTCTCATATTCATAATAACATGATTTAATCAATATCATAAGGAAAAATGTCATATTTTGATTAAACAGTTGGTAGTTAAGTATTAACTAAATTCAGTACAGATTTAAGTTTGGCTGATAATATGATTTCAGTAACATTATTTGATTTTTGGGAACTTGGATCATATTTTTTAGTTTCTTTATTTAGTTTAGTTATATTATAAACTCATTTCATTTACATAATGATTGTAACAATTCTTCTAAATTAATATATTCTTAGTAATTATAGGAATTTAATATTGAAATCTTAAGAATTAGATTAATAAACTAAAGGTCCTCTATTAGATCTATTTAAAAAAACAATTGTAGGTTTGAGAACAATAAATGTTTTTGAGTAATAAGGATATTTTTTGTAATAATTTAATATTGCTACAAATAATGCAATTCTTTCTAATACAACTTATTATTATGCACAAAGATTATTTGGTATTAGCATAGACTTTTTAGGTTTGATAGTTTAATAATGTGGAATAATAATGATTTGTATATATAATAAAAATGAGACATTTACACAAGCATTATTATTGCTTATGATTTTTAATGAAAATTAATAATGGTTTTTAAGATAATATCTATCATTTATAACTTAAATTAATTGTGTAGATAGAATGTAAGATTTAAAAGGTATAGATAAAGAAGAAAATAATATAAATACAAAAAAAACTATAAATTTGTAAGGAAATATAAGTTTTTCAAATGTTTATTTAAAATATAATTAGGATTATGCATTAAATGGATTAACATTAAATATTAAATAAGGGGAAAAAGTAGGAATTATAGGTCGTACAGGAGCTGGTAAATCATCAATCATTTCAATTATATTTAGATTATATGATATAGATAAAGCAGAAAGATTTGAGATTGATAGTTTTGACATAAGAAATATATGTCCTTAAATTTTAAGGAGTAATATCAGTATTATACCATAATAACCAATGATCTTTAATGAAACTGTCCGATTTAATATTGACTTATTTAATTAACATAGTGATAAAGATATTATGAATATATTGAGAGATGTTAAACTATATGATTATGTATAAAGTTTACCAAACGGATTGAATTCTCATTTTGGAGAATTATCCTAGGGTCATAAATAATTGATTTCTTTAAGTAGAGTATTACTTTAGGATAGACCAATAATCATTATGGATGAAGCAACTTCTAATTTTGATTCTGAAACTGATTTATTAATTGAAGAAATCCTTTTATAAAAGTTAAAGAATAAAACTGTTATTACTATTGCACATAAAACATAAAGTATAAGAAATTATGATAAAATAATGTTAATTGAAAATGGTAGAGTATCGAAAGTAGGAAATCCTTTAGAGATTCTTATTAATGATTAATGAGTTATTATAATAATAATATTATTTATAATTATGTTCTATTCTTATAAGTATTTAATTTAAAAATTGATAGTATTTAATCAGAATTAAATATAGAATGTCTAATATCATTATGATGAAATACAAAATTAAATAAATTATTAAGTTTCAGCTATTTAAATCTCTAAATTCTGATGAAAACTTATTCTGATTGTTTCAAAGGGATATATTCAATGATAAATTAGATATAATAAAATAATTCCATAATTCTTCAATGTCTTTTAATTAAAATTAGGAACAAATAAAAGATCAACTCATTAAAATAATTACTCTTGGGCCATCAGGAGCAGGAAAAGTAATTAAAATAATTATATTAAAGACTTCCCTTTTAACTAGATTAACTTAAGATAGATTTAGTGATAATTATATTGCTACTATAGGAGTTGATTTTGCAACAAAGAGAATGTTTATCAATAATTAACCAGTTAAATTATAAATTTGGGACACTGCTGGTTAAGAACGCTTTAGAACAGCAATTTCTAAATCATATTATAGAAATGCTCATGGTATCTTCTTAGTATTTGATATTTCTAATGAAGTCTCATTTACTGAGGTTTAACTTTGGCATTAAAGTATTTATTCTTATTATATTAAGAAACTGTGGATGAAATCAAAAATATGAATTAAGAAATTTAATTTCTTTTAGTTGGATGTAAATGTGATTTAGAATCAAAAAGACAAATATCATATGATGTAGCCTATTCTTTTGCATAAAGTTTAGGCATGCATTATATAGAAACATCAGCAAAAATGAATACAAATTGTTTAGAAGCAGCAGAATATTTGGGTAAAATGTGTTTGCAATAAATAAATGAAAAGAAGAATTAAGAACAACCAGTTATGGAAATTAAATAAGATGCAATTAAGAAAACATCATGTTGCTGATTTTTTATATTGAAACTTTATATAATTTATAACAAAGTTCATTTATTCAAAGATATAAAATTAGCTTTAAATTTATAAAATCTAAATCACATAATACAAAATCAAATGAATTATAAAAGTAATCAATAAATTTGTTTTTTCGATTTTGATTTGGATATTAAATAATCTTTTAAAGGTGTTAATGATCTATTTCTTTAAGAATCATTAATAGCTTCTGCAAAACTATCTTAAGATGAAAATTTCTTTAAATCAGCATCTAAAATGTATTCTATAAATATATAATATTAAAATTCTACTTAATTCTTCTTTAATTTTTGCTCTATGATTTCTTTTTATCAATTTTAGACCTACAATTTCTTCTCTTATTTGATCTTCCATTGTTTAATTTGTATCTATGATATCAGATATATTATCATTTTATTTTAACATTGCTAAAAGATAATTGATATATAAATTACATAATTTTACTTTAGCTTTGATTGGATTATTTAATTTAATATTTCTAGTTTCTTTTAAATAATCTTTAAATGGTGTTAATGATTTATCAACATGTTTTGCAGATATTTCTCTTAAACTTTAACTTTATTTTATAGCTACTTCTTCAAAACTATAATTTAATAAAAATTCTATATTTAAATTAATTTATATACTTCTTTTTTCTTCATCAGTGGCTCTATGACTAAATTTAATTAATTAAATTCCTGTCTTTTTATTTGTAGTTACTTATAGATCTGGTTTCTGTCTTTATTTTCTTTTTTCTAATTCAAGTAATTTTTATTCTTTTTCAAAAGGTGGATAATATAATTCATTTAATTATTTATTTAATTAAACTATTTTCTTTGGAGCTCCTTTTATAAATTAATCAAATCTTTCATATTGAACTTAATCATCTGACTTTTATTTTAAACTTTCATCATATGATTCTTTCTCTTTATTAAAATCTCTTTCTTTTTCCTTTTGATTTTCTCTTCCTGAATCTTTATCTTTTTCTTTTTTTTTATTTAATTTTTTAATTTTACCTTTTGGAGATAAATGAACAGACATTCTCAATTTCTTTTCATTATTATTTTAATCTTCTTATTCAGAATCACTCTTTCTTAATATTGAAGATAAAACTTAAAAATTAATATCAGCTTTTTTATCTACCTTTGAAATTTTAGGAAATGGTGTATTTGGAGGAGGATCTGGTTTAATTTAAAGTTAAGTTAAATATAATTTTGGTAATTATGGATTATCATGTAAATCATCAGAAAAATATAAATCTAATTAACTACCAGATTTAATTTTTTATTATAACATCATTTTATTGTTAATTTATAATTGTTATTGATACATTTAATATTTATTAGCTTCTTGATAATTATATAACATTTTTAACATATAATTAAATGTTTCTTTCATTTAATTTATCCTATATAAAGAATTAAAATCTTTTAGATTCCATTTTAATCGTAATTCCAATGGCAATATATATTCTGCTTATAAATATGGAGAATCTCCTAAATTAGTAGATCCTAAATGTTTAGTCTTATATCTAATTAATGATTATAAATCTTTAGTTTTTTATTATACTAATTATTCTTAAGATTTGATTTCATGTGTTTAATTGTATTCTTGAAGTTCTTTCAATTTTAATATAGAACTAACTTAAGATGGTTTAAGATTAAGATATTCTTTATCTATAATCAATTATTTTAATGATTTAAGACATGTAACATCCCAAAATTTTAAAGCATTATCTTCTTTACCAAAAGTAATTAATAGTAAATGATCATAAAAATTAATAATTTATGGATTAATAGAATTATGATCAATTTCAACTTTAGTTAAAATTACTTCTTCAGCTTCTTTATAATCAAGTAGAATTTCATCTGAAGAATTAAATGATACTATAATTTTAGTATTATCATCTTTATTTGAATAAGGATCTTTTATTCTTTAAAACTTTTCAACAATTTTTGATTAAATATTAGATAATACAATAGGAGTTGAATTTTAACACAGAAAATATTAATAATGGAAATCTTCATAAATATATACTTTGCTATATGTATATTGATTAAGATCAACTGGTTAAAGTTCATAATCAATTTTAATATTTGATATATATTATCCATTTCTTCTTATTAATGTAGAATCAAGATCCAAAATTTGACTAGGTTAATTACTTGAATCAACTATACTTTATCTTTCTAAAATAGATATTCTATGTAATTCATCTAAAGAATTCTTTCTTATCATATCTAAAATCTTTTTAACAGTTCTTTTAAATTTAACAAGTCCAGTACCTTTCATTTCTAGAAAATTACATTCTTCATTCTTTTATTTTAATTCTTTTATTTATTATAAAACTGAGAAATCTTTTTTAACATCTTCATTATATTTAAATTAATTATTAGCTTCTTATTATTTAAAAAATTAAATATTTTTATATTTAAAATGATTAGGAACATATATATCCAATATTTTATCTAATGATTCATAATTAAGATTCATTATATGTGAAATAGAATCTGTTTTTATGAAATATTTAGGTTAAAAAAGTGTATAATCTTAATGTGAATAAAAAACAATTCTTTTTTGATGTATAATGGCTAAACATCTATAATCATTAAATAAAAAGAAATCAGCAATTTCATCTTCTGTTGTAACTGATGATGTTGTTTTCATTGTACTATATTGAATAAAATTAAGAATATTATTTTTCATAAGTACTCCTATTATATCTCTTTCACAACAATTAATAACTTTTTAAATATGTCCTCTAGCATCCATTTCTCTAATCTTTGTAAAATGCAATTATTTAGATATATATTGACTTTAAAATATTCTTAATATACTTTTATTCCAACAAGTAAGTTATGAATATAAATAATGAAATTAACAACCTTCAATTTATTTATTTTCAAATAATGGATATTCAAGAAAATCTTTCTTTCCTTTCTAATTATTTCTAAATCTATCTTTAATAATATGTAATATAGCATCATTAGAAATTATTATAGTAACATCCCAATGAGTAAAGAAAAATAAAATTTCTATTCCAGTTTCAACTTTCTCTTATTCATTTGCCATTTCAACCTTTTCTTCAATATATGCATTATTCCAATTAAATCCTATTAGTTAATTATTTGAACTCACATAAACTCTCTAACTAAAACATTACATTAATCTTGGTTTAAATCTTACTTTAACTTTTCTAGGTTAACTACGTGGAAATTATAATACTTTAAGTCTTTAAATAGTAACAATAAATTTCCCTTAATTTAATTTTAAGATTTAACTTGTTGTATTTATAATTTCACATTCAAGATTAAATCTATAAATTATTTCCCATGATTCAATATCCCAACATCTCATTATTCCTTTATTATCTAAACTTATCAACATACCATATTCATCAAATGCTTCAATAGCTGATACTGTATTATTTTCTATTCTTTAATTTTCTATCTATTCTCTTATAGTTAATTTATGAAATTAATTATAATTCTCATTACCTTCATCAAATTTCCATAATAAAACATCATCATTAAATCCTACAGTAAAAAGAACATCTAATTTTGGAGAATATGTTATAGTATGAACTGAAGATCCCTTAATTGGTAATTTAATATCTGAAAAGGCATGCCATTTCATGGGATTCCAAACATGAATTCTTTTTTCAATTGTTTTAAAGATCTTATCAGTATTATCATTCTTTTTTTGAATTTCTTCAGTTGTACAAATAAATAATTGATTTAATAAGGGAATCTCTTTAATATAATTAATTTATGATCCTTTATAAGGTAATAATATTGCAGTGCCTACAGAAGAATTAGCAAAGGAAATAGCTTTACTATCATTTGATTCTATTAATTATGTAAATGACCATTAATATATTTAATTTTCTCTATTTATTGTTATCCATGCTTTAATCGATTCCAGATAACTACAAATATGAAACTTGTTCTTACGCTATTTAAACTTAAAGTCCATATTTTTCAGTTGAAAATGAATATTCTTATTAAAATTTATTTGTCAATGTCCAAAATGATATTGTTTTATCTTAACAACATGCTCCAAGTATCTTAGGTGAATCTGCAAAAAAGATATCTAAAATATTTATAGTTTTTTATGAAATTGTTTTAGAAAGTGATCCTAAAAAGTTTGTCTTATGTTTAATTGATGTACATTAAATAGTCTTCTTTAATTCAATTGTTTCTGAATCAAATATCTATATATTATCACTCATTTAATCTAAACTAAAAATTGAATCTTAACAATAGAAAACTTTCTTTATTGGATTTTAATGATGAGTAATATCTTAATTTTTAGAGAATCTAAATCCATAATCATCCTTTTCAAATTCTTAAAAGTGTTTTAAAAATGCTCTTTAATCATTTGTATATGGTAAAAATGATTCTGGCATATCTTTAGCTTCTGATTCACATATTATATAAAAACTTAAAAAAGTTGAAAAATTAACCTACTATAAATAATACAATTACTTTATGAATCTAATTTAACCAACAAATTTAATCATATAATATTCTAGTTCCATTAATTAAAAATGGTAAATGAGATGGTGGAAAGTCTAATACTCTTGCTAACATTAAAATAAATTCTTCTTAATTAAGATCATGTTAAAATTCTTCAGGAAGTCTTTCTATTTAATCTTTAAGTAATAATTTTGGAATTTCTCTATAGTGATACAAATCAATTAAATAATCTGTTTAACTATTTAAGACATCAATCTTATTTGCAGTCTAAAACAATTACCATTAATTTGGTAAAGGTAAAGAACTAAATAAGTATTGCAATTTAGGATTCTTATATTGTTAAAGGATTTCAATATAATTATCTAGCATAATTATTATATTCAATTATTTAAATTTAATACTAATAAAAAGACAATAGAAAGACAATTACAATTAAATAAGTTACTATGAAAATTAACTAAATTATATTAAACATTCTTCTTTATTACTAAATTATGAAACTTCATTTTCAATTATAACAATACCTATATAGGTTCTATATTGAAGACTTATTAATGAGTTTCATGAATTAAAATATTATTGATAAGATCAACTCTTTTGGTTAAACATTGTGTATTCAACCAATTAATAATGAAATGATATCCTTAAGTCAACTAAAGGCTAAGAATTTTTTAGTTACGACTGCTTCCAAACATTATAAGGTACCTGAAATAGAGGAACCTAAACCAAAAAAAAAATATTAGAATTTAGCCAAAATCTAATTCAAGTTCTAAATAGAAGATGAAGATTATCATTCTGTTCTGAAAGAGATTGTTTAGATGTAGAAAAATAAATTTCCATTAATGCCTTTACATTTGCATTACAAACCAAGTAAAGTATATATTTTATATTAGACCCTTCAATGTAAGGTTTATCTATAGGAAGAATGACAAATGAATAAGAGATGTAAAGACCTATGACTTTGGAGGAATGCAGAAATACAATTAAAACTTAGAAGATGAGTAGAGATACTCATAGAGATACAAGTCAACCTATTTTAGAAGAATTCAATAAATAATTATCTTATACAAAGATTAAAGAGATATAACCTACAAAAGTATTTACTGATAGAAGTAAATCAAGTAAGTTACATATGGGATCAACTTTTTAACCTTTTTAAAATTAAACTTAATAATTTGAAGTGGTATTTGATAACAATCTTCAAAGTTCTCAATAAAAAAAGAGAATAACATAGAAATAGTTTAATCTTTATAAGAATAGGAAAATAGCAACACCCAATCTTGCCTTATAATTCAAATAAATAAAGGAAAAAGAATAAGAGAAAGAGAAAAGACTTCTTTAAGATAGGAGGAAAGAATTTGATAGAGAATATTTTGAAAAATTACCTTGAATGCATTCATATACAATAAAATTATATTTTTTTTTATGTAATAAAGAGAATCAAGATTATCATAAAGGGCATTTTCATCTAATTCTCCAACAATGAGTAGTGCTTATGCTTCAGCTATGAAGAATATGTAGGATAAATTAAGAAATGATACATGTAGAAAATCAATTGATTTATCTCCATAAGATATCATGATTGAATAACTTAAATAATAAGTTAATGAATTATCTTGTTAGAATGATAGTCTATAGATATAATTAATGAAAGTTTCTTAAGAATTAGAAATGAATAATAGAACCTCTTAATAAATAGAGTTGTTATAAGTGGAAAGATTATAACATTTAAAGGATTATTAAGATAGAGTGTCTGAATTAATAAGGAAGAATGAAGAGCTTAAACATGATAAACATGAGATATAAATGTAATTAGAAAGTCTTTAGAGATAATTGTAAGCATATAAGAATAATGAAAAAGGTTTATTGCATAAAGTAGAAATGAAGAAATTTGAAGAAAATACAATATTATTGAATACTGTTTAAGAATATAAATAAAAGATAGATAATAAAGATAATATCATTAAAAAGTTAGAAAAAAGAATAGAATTTTTAGAATAAGAGAAATTAAAGTAATAATAAGAATTCGAAAATTATAAATAAAAACATCCTACATTTAAATTATATGAATTTGAAAAATAAATATCAAATCTAAAATATTAATTAGATGAAAAAGATAGAATATATTTAAAGAATATTGATGAAGCACAATCTAATAGAATATGTAGAGAAGAATAAATGTCTAAAAGAATATAAGAATTAATATTAAAGAGTTCTGAATATTAAGATATTATTTAATAATTAACTATGGATTATAAAGATTTAAATGTTAAATATTAAACAATTAAAATTAAATTAGAATAAGAAGAGAAAAATCATTAATATTTAAAAAGAAGAATATCTAGATAAGAAGAAACTGAATTTAATTAAGGATATAGAGAATAAAGAACAATTAGTAAATTAAATTTAGATCAAATCTCACCTACACTTCCCAGTCCAAGAGCAGATTAAAGTTTAAGATAGAGTTAATTAAAATAAGCTATTAGAGACTGTCTAGAAGATATGAAAAATTCTACATATAGTCCTGATAAAAAGATTGAATCTAGAAAAAGATTAATATCTCCATTGTCACCTAGATAACATAATGAAATAGAAGCTAAATTGAAAATATTAAATGAAAAATATGAAAACTTAATTCGTTAAGCTTAAAGAGAAAATGATTTTAAAAATAAGGCAATTATTAGGAAATAATTATTAGAGATAGCTGAATAAATTAAGGATACTGCAAAAGTTGATAGAATGAATTGAATTAGTAAATTGATTTATGTAAGAATCTTCATCTTGTCTAAATATATATAAATTAATATATTTATAATAATTATGATATTTATATTTAGTCTATTCTATCTAACAATCAATTAAGAAACAGAAAATCAAGTTTAATATTTGTAAGTAGGAGAATCAGTTTAAGGGTATAAACAATCCATTATTTAGATTTATTTCACCAAGAACATCTAATCATCATGTTTATTAATTTTTTGTTCCTCAAATAAATAATCATACAAATTTTGTTGTTTTGCTTAAAACATTAAATCCTAATTCTGATCCCAACATATACATTTCAAAAAGTGTATATGTACCATTATCAATTTAAGATGCTGATATACAAGCATGTGAAGCATAAGGAATGGGTAAAATTAATATATAATTTATAGACATTTGCATTATAAATAATGAAAAGATTAAAGAAAATGATCTTTTATATATTTCAGTAGTTTCTCAATAACCTAGTAGATATATATTAAGAATTGAATTTGATTAAGAATAAACATTAATGATTGATAGTTTTCTAACTTTTAAAATGACTTCTGAAAAATAATCCTAAATCTTAGATTTTATCATACTTGATTTTTATGAATAAGAAACAGAAATTCAAATAAATATTCAAGTCTTGAATTAAGAATAATTAGAAGAACCATTCTAAGTTTTTATGAATATATATGAAAATGATGTACCAAACAATGATAAATTTGATTATAAAGCAATTGACACATGGGAAAACTAAAAAGTCATTGAATTTATATAAAAACACTCTTTTGAGTAGTATAAAATCTTAATCTAAGGAGAATAAGGGGCTGTTTTTAGAGTGAGTGCAACAAGAAGTCAATATCTTAAAACTATTTATCTTTATGATAGGATTCTACAAGTTGTTGATAAAGGAGATTATGATTTTTATAAAATAAAAATTTATGATCCTTCAAATTGCGATATTGTATATTATTTAATTCACAGTTTTCTTAGGTAATTCGATTGACTCCTTTTAAAGGTTATGCAAAATTATTTGTTCATTATAATATTTAACCACCTTTGTTAGATAGTTATGAATGGAAAGAAGATAATTAAGAAGAAGAACTAATTTATATATCCAGAAAAGAATTATTTAATAAAAACATAACCATAAATACTTTATATATAACTGTTTTGGGTATAGATTTATGTACATATCAATTATAATGTATATGTGAATAAGAAGGATAATTTCTTCCAGATATTCGTTATCAAAGAATTGTAAAATAATAAGAAATTATGAGGTTAGAGATAATTAATTATCAAAATTAAATTCATTAAATTTTAGTTAACTTTCATATTCTTTAAGGATTAGTAAATATACTAATATCTAATTGTTATGATTAATCTTTGTGTCCTCCAGAAGAATTATTTGCAAACCAAGAAAAATATGAAAAAATGACAGAATATATTATGATATATTCTAATAATGATTAATAACCTTAATTTATGTTAAAATGTGATTATGTTTGTAATTACTAAATTTTTGCTATTGTTGATAGAAATAGTAAATCAGATGGTAAATTTGAATTCAAATACATAATTAATTAATAAACTATTAATTTAATCTAAAATACACCTCATAAATCAATAATTCAAAAAAATTAATATCAGTATTACTATTTTTTTGTATCTGAATAGGATTAAATATAAAGATTAAATTTTATAGTTTCATTAACACAAGGAGAAGTCATCATTTATTTATCAACTAAACATTAAAAACCTAATGAAGAACATTATGAATATAAATCCTAAGATAATTCTATTAATTTTGGTGGTAGATTTTCTAATTAACCTTAATCTGGAAATTACTATATCTCTATTTATGGTCAATCAGTATCAAAATATATGATAACTGTTTGGGTTATCAATAACATTGAAAATTCTTAATAATTTGGGAAGTTTCCTTGGCATTATATTTAATTGTATCAAGGAGATTGGCATGATCATGTTCTAGCTAATGATGAATTTGTTCTTTATAAAATTGATTTGAAGGGATATCAGAACACTTAAAATTATCCAGTAAATGTAATATTATATAAAAATTATGGATAATTTTAAATGTTTGGTTTTGATCATCCTGAAACAAATGAATTAAAAGCAATATGGTAAAGTGGATAAATAATCAATATTTAAATGAATGATCCTAAATATCCAGAAATTCTCTATTTAAAAATCAAGTTAGATTAAATTGGAGATTTATATGGTAGTTTTAGAATTGCTTTTTACTTTTATAATTAAGAAATTAATTTAATCTAAAATGAACCTTTTTTTAATTTCTTATCTGCTTAAAATCAATAGATTTTCAGATATGAATATAGCAAAAAAGAATCTTTTATTATCTCAAAAAGATCCTTTGAGCTTGATTAATCTTCCTTAATTTTTGAATCCTTTAATTAATATGGTTTAGAAATTAGATAATTTGAAAATACAAACATAATTTTAATTGAAAATAAAGAAGAAATTTATTGTTAAGAAGAACAAAAGTTATGTTTTTAATAATTTTATTTCTCTCTTTATAGTAAAATAGATTAGTTTTATTCAATATTAATTTCTAACATGGACAATTCTGAAATTTAACTTGGAGAAGATTAGCCAATATCTAAATTATTGCCAATAGGAGAAGATTACTTCTATCTCTATTGTTAAGGTTAAGAGGTTAATATATTAACTTTTAGTTTCTATTAAGAATTAAAAATATATGCATCCATTGTTCAAGATTTGTAATCACCTCATCCAAATTCATTATAATATGATAAGATATCTATTAATAGAAAAGGAAGTTATTAAGCTTCTCTGTACATTTCATAAAATGAATTGAAAAATTATAATTGTGTTGAGAAATGTATCATCAAATTAACAGTTGTTGTATCTAAGAATACAATATCTGATATTAATAATTAATTTTATGATTATACAATTTAGTATAATTCTAAACTGATTTTACTAAGAGAATCAGAATTCCAAGATGGTTCCCTTATTTAAAGTGGATATAAATTCTATAAAATACATGTTTCAAATAATAATACAAATCTTATGATCTTGCTTAAACCAGATCCAAATTATGAAGCTGACCTATTAGTTTCAAAATCTAAATTTCCAAACAAAGAAAAATTTGAATGGGGATCTTTTGATCTATACAGTGATGTCTTAATACTTGAGCCTGGAAATAGTATTCACCCTGATTTGTCTGGAGACTACTAGTAGAATCTTATTTATAATATTTTAGTGTTGGAGTCCTATGCTATGTTCCTTGTTAATTTTCTCTTTAGTATCATCTAGGAAATGTGGAGACATATGATATATTCCCTAACTAACCATATAACTTGTAAATATTCAATATTATATATTAGTTATGTTGGATAAGATTACACAGTATATCTAAGATTGTATACGAATATGTAAACATAACCGTTTATGATTTTTGTGCAATCACTCTCTGAAACAGCATATTTTTATGTAGATGAAATAGATTAATTTACATCAAAACTTAGTTATACTAAAAATTTGACCTCTTTCAAATATAATAATCATTAACAAGGATATTAAAAGTAAATGGTTACTGAACCTTTATAAATTGATAACATGCTATTGATTGCACTTAAAACTTATAATTCTGAAATTGTTACAATCCAAGTCAACAGTTAATAGGAGGAAATATTTTTAGATTCTCAAATGTTATTTTAATATTAGCTTGTGAAAAATCAAAAAGTTACATTTACTCTTTATCCAATTTATCAATCTTTAATATTATAGGTTTATGTGTTTAGTGGTTAAATTACCTGTTCTTACTCAATAGAGAAGTTGAATTATGACGAAAATTTTCATCCTTTATTTCTCTTAGAGGTAAAATCAGATAATTACAAAAATAATTTTACAATAAGCAATTATGCAGATTCTTATTTAAAAGTTTACATAGAGGCTATATTCAATTCTCATTTTAGCATTTAGTATTCCTATGAAATAGAGGATGCTATTTATATTTCGTAAATTGATTATAATAATTTAGTTCCATATACCCTGTAAATGTTTTATTAAATGGTTAGAGTGAAAAAAAATTGTATTACAATAATTATGATACCTCTTAAATTCAAACTTAATAGAAGACATTTTAAATTTCTGTTTAAATTAAGGAAGACTGGAATGCTGTACTCTCCAATCAAAAACATAGATCTCTACCTATAATAAAAGTCTATAGTAATATAACATAGATGTATTTACAACCTATAAAACAGAAAATATTATCTAATTTAATATTTAATGAATATATTCAAAATGAAACTTAATATACAATAGTTCTTAAAAATTAAGCATATTTTTATCAGAATTATGAAATTTAAATTGGAAATTCAGATCTTAGACCTTTAGTACCAAGAATTAAACAACTTGGTACTAATCAATTGCACACAAGTACATATTGGGCATTGTAACAAAATTATGATTATATGTTTTATGAAATGTAATTTTGTAATGGAATCTTTTCAGTTCATGTTGGTAAGGATTTTGAATTACTAAAGAATGGATAATATGATTATAAAATAGATATTAAATAAAATAAATAAGTATTTGGATTTATTGATAAAATTGATCTGGAATTGTTTATTTATTTAAAGTTTGATTTTATTAAAACATTCAATAAAAAAATACTTGATGCTTAATATACAATTAGAATTTATTCAGTTGAAGAGAAAAGTGATATCCCTTATGATTAATTCTATCCAGGACTTTAGGGTGTCTTAACTTCTAAAATTATTGAGAATTATGAAGAGACTATCACTCTGTATATCGAATTTGCTCCTTTGCAATTTACTAAAAAAAATAAATAGGAAACTTTTTGGGTAGAATAAATTGAATATTTTATTATATTAAATGAAAGATTAGATGATGATGATAACAATTTTGATTATTGTTTAGAACCATCAAATGAAAATAGAATCTTTCACAACTAAACTGATAATAATTCTTTATTAACAATTAATGTGACTCTTCCCAATTTATATAATAAAAAATAAAGAATCTTCGATTTTACTATTTTAGCTACTGGTAATTTTTGTAATTTTTATATTAGTGGAGGTATAATTGTATAGAGATGATTAAAAAGTTTAATTAGACTATTATTATGAATCATAACATATCAAATGGAATTCCTAATAAAAAATGTTTTAAGATTATAAACTAATTAGTTATTCATGGATGGGACTTTTTATTATAATGATTATATTGATGATTGGTATAGGTGCATTTATTAGAATGAAGAGAAAATAAATAATGTATTAATAGAATTATAAAATAAGATCAAAATATGATAATAGTGACTTCAAAAATTAAAAGATTATTGGAATAGAAATGCATCATAGTGGAATTAATGAATGATTGTCATTTGAATAATAAAGTATTTTAATTTATTGATACTCTTTTGATTATCCAAAGTCATTATTCATTATAATTAGTTATTGATAGAAACTTCATATATTATTCTATAAAATAATTAAGATATTATTAAAAGCTTAATAACTTTCTTATGTAAATAAAATCAGCAATCAACTGATGAACTTAATCCAATGTAAGTACTATGATCAGCATTAGATTTATTTTGGACAGAGTATGAGCAAGTTTTATCTTCTCCTCTTACGGCTGCACAAACAGTGTGAGTTCCATCATGATACCAGATCTCTCTGTCTACATGGTAGAATCCTTATGGATAAAATGGAAGCTAAAAAATATAATATAATATTTAATACATGAGGAACAGTGTCGTTTTAATTTACAACTCTAAAATGAGTAATTTTTGTATATTTAGTGAACCAATCATAGAAATCTGGATCTCCTACTCTAGGTGAACCATAACTGAACAAATGAATTGTCTTTCCTTATTCAGCTAATTATAAGGCATATAAAGTGGCCATGGCACCACCTAAGCTATGTCCACCAATATGAAGAGCAGCATATGGGTATTTTGTAATATATCCAGGGAGTAATGTATCAAGTTTTGGTTTAAGAGACAAGAAAGCATCATGAAATCCTTTATGTACTTTACATTTGCAAGATGTATTGTAATCAGTTTTTCCAAAAGTAATGTTCTCCATCCAATTTTGAATATTGGATGATCCTCTGAAAATAACTACAATAGCTGATTCTTTTTTGTTATATGCTATATATCCTTTTGTTCCCTAAAATTATATCTTAAAATCTTACACTAACAAGATTCTCAAAAACTTCAATGTTAGTCAAATCTGGATACGATCTGCTTACGTAGCCAACAGACCAATTATGTATTGCTGCATTAGGACAATATGAAGCAAAAGATAATGCTGCATTTTATTTAGCCAAGGCTTCATTGTAAGTGAAGGCTGAGGCTGTAGCTATAAGCACGAGTAATAAGATTCTTGGTGATGTCATTTTTATTTTGATAATAAATAATTCTGATTTTACAAATAAAGAATTGCGAGCAATTAAATATAGTCATTTTCTAATGATATGCATTAAATGTGATTAATTAAAAAATTCATGATTTAATTAATAATATTGAATATTGATGACGATTTATCTATTATTATAATCTATATTATTAAAATTAATGCTCTTTACCTTTTATTCTCCCCTCAAAAAACTCTTATTCTCTTTAAGTCCAACAAAAACAATTATGATTAGTCTCAAATACACTTCGTTGATTTAAGCAAAGTTAATTACAAGAGACACATTAGTTTTCCATTTATAATAATCTTCATTAAATTCAGTATAGAATTTGTCCCTTCTGAAATATACAATTATATGATTTTTATTATACTATTTAAAAATTTTGCTTATTTATTAACATTATATATTTATTTTTGTATAATATTGTAATATGTAATCTATTTTTGTAAATTTAATTTTCAATAATTCAAAATCAAATTATATTATTTAGATCTATAAATTTATTATTTAAAAGGAATTTATTGATATTAAATTAATCATCTCCAATATATGATAAAAATTGTTAATATTAACTTTTGAATGAATATAATGTTTTGATCATAAATCTTTAATGTTTGTAAGATATTCTACACCTGGTAAGATCTTACCTTCCAATAATTCCAAAGAAGCACCACCACCTGTAGATACATGACTAAGTTTATCATTTGCCTTATTAGCACCAACAAGATTGACTGTGTCTCCACCACCAACAATAGTTGTAGCTCCATTTTATGTTTATTTTACAAGTGCATTCAACATACTGACTGATCCATTTTTGAATTATTCAATTTCAAAAGCACCTTAAGGTCCATTCCAAACAACTAATAAAATATATATTTAATTTATACTTGTCTTAGCTCTTCCAATAGCATCAGCATTTTCTCTTTATGTCAATTATCCAGCGTCTAAACCTAACCATCCATCTGGAATTCCTGATTTAAGATCATGTAATGCAACAGGACTTGAGGCATCCAATCCAGTACCACATACAAAATCAGTAGGAAGATGAATTTTAACATTCTTCTCTTTAGCTTTAGCAATAATTTCATCAACAATTTTATATCCTTCTTCATCAAAGAGTGATTTTCCAATTGGAACATTATATATTTTTTTAAGGAATGTAAAGGCCATACCTCCACCAATAATCATTTCATCTACTTTATCAAGCATAGATTTAATCAATTAAATTTTATCTGCTACTTTAGCTCCTCCTAAGATAACAAGGAATGGTCTTTATGGTGTTTCTAAAGCTTTAGCAAAATAATCAAGTTCTTTCTTCATTAAATAACCAGCAACTCTAATTTTATGATCAATTCCAACCATAGATGAGTGAGCTCTATGTGCTGTACCAAATGCATCATTAACATAAATATCACCCAAAGATGATAATTCCTTTCTAAATTTCTTAACACTCTCTTTGTCTGCCTTAATCTTGGCTCCATTTGCATCAAGACCTTTTCCTTCTTCTTGAATATGGAATCTAAGATTTTCTAATAAATTGATCTATCCATTTCCAGCATTTGAAGCATCAAGAGCCTCTGAACCAACACAATCATTAACAAAGTTAACTTTAGTACCCAACAATTCCTCTAATTTAGGAACAACAATCTTAAGTGAATCCTTTTCAACTCTATAAAATTAATCTCTTAGATTACCTTTTTCCATCAGGTCTACCCATATGAGACATTAATGTCACATTCTTTGGATTTTATTCTAAGATCTTTTTTAATGTAGGGATGGCTCCTTAAATTCTTGTGGTGTTCTTTACTTTTCCTTCTTTAATGGGCACATTGAAATCAACTCTGATTAAAACTCTCTTATTGGTGAATTAACGTAACACATGATCAATTCCAGCCTTAGAACTTAACATTTATTTCAATAAATATATTTATCTTAAAAGATATTTGACTCTTCTGTTTATAAATTAATTATGTTAACATTATTATTGCTACAAGTGGTGTTTTCATAAAAAATTTTGGATTCACCACTTGAACAAGTTGTATGGTGTAAATCTGAAACCTTCATTCTTAGTGCAAAAGGTATGCTATATAAAAACTATACATCTGAAATGCCAAAGTTAATATAAAATGTAAATATGAATTATTCATTCTAGTTAACTATAAGAGAAATATTACAATCAGAAGCAGATTCTTAAGTACTTTATCTTTTAGGTGATTTCGATACTTCTTATGTGACTTAGAATTGTGGGAAAACGTATTAAAAATTTAAGCATGAAAAGACTTTGCATGATTTCAGGTTAAATCCATTAGAAGCCCATAGTTTAATGGCATTTAAAGAGTTTAGATGCAATGCTACAAGTGGAAATTTGTGTAAAGAGAAATATAAAAAATAGTATGAAGATCTTTATTGAATTCTAGATTGTATGTAAGTAATGATTTTGGAAGTAATTGGAGACTAGTATTAAATAGAACAAAGGATGCAATATGGGATAAGTTGATTGAATTGCCAGAAGTACCAGATTCAAGGATTGTAGCATCTTATTTAAGTGATTAAGGCCACGTATAGGTTAGTTATAGTGATGATTACTTTAAAACTACAAACTTATTGAGAAATAATTCTTATGGGTTTTATTAGACTAAAGAGTATTTATTTATTTTGATTGATGCTGACCCTTTTAGTAAAGGTTATGATCTAGAAGTAATTAAATAAGGAAGTCTTACTCCAGTAGAATTGGTATTACCAATTGAAGATCATTAAAAATATACATTTACTGTATTGGATACTGTAAATGGATCTATTTTTATATCAATATCTCATTTGGAAGACATGCCAAAGATAATGAATATATATTAAAGTGATACAACTGGTACTAAATATACATTATCATTGTTAAATAATGTCAGAAGTTTAGATACTGGAAATTGTGATTTTGAATTGATTATGAGGGGTATTTACATTGCAAATATTTATGATAATGGTGAATTTGAGAAATTTAAGTTGAGAAGATCAACAAAAAATACAGATGGTATTAAAAGATTAGAAAATTATAAATAAAGTAGAATAACTTTTGAATAAGGAGGAGAGTGGCATGCTATCAAAGCTCCAAAATATGATTATAAAGGATAACCTATATAATGTAATGGAGATTGTTCATTACATTTATTAGGAAGAAGTGAAGCACCTAGAAATAGAATTGTAAGTCATTCATATATTACAATTGGAACTGGAAATACTGGAATTTATTTAGGAAATGAATATAAGACTTATTTAAGTAGAGATGGAGGACACACTTGGTTTGAAATATTAGATGGAATGCATATTTATGATATTGCTGAAAATACAGGACTAATTGTATTTGTAAGTGATGAAGAATAAGCAAGTGAAATCTTATATACTTGGGATGAAGGTTTAACATTTAAGAAGATTAAGATGAATGTTACTATGGATATAACAAATGTTGTATATAAAAATGGTAAGTTTATATTTCATGGAATATCTGATAGTAAAACTCTTGGAGTTGCAAAGGAAGATGATTTTACTTCAAGTGCATTAAAAGGAATAGTAGTTTCATTAGATATCAATTAAATTATGGTTAGAGAATGTTAAGGATTTGATAATCCAGGAGAATAAGATTCTGATTATGAATTCTGGTATCCAACAAATTATGCTGGAGATAAGTGTTTATTTGGAAGAAGAGAAAAGTATATAAGAAGAAAATAGAGAGCATAATGTTATAATAAAGAACCTAATCTTCCAGTATAGACAGAAACTTGTCCATGCACTAAGGCTGATTGGGAATGTGATGTTGGATTCAAAAGAGATGTTTATTCTAATTGTATTCCAATGAAAGAGATTAAACCTAAATAATGTAAAGGAACTTATATGAAAAGTCAAGGATATAGAAAAATATCTGGAGATGAATGTTAAGATGGGTATCATATTTATATATATTCTAGTGTATATTTGGGTCCAATTGAAGTAAACTGTCAATAAGAAGAATAATCTATTATTCAAAATTAAGATGCCAATNGTGATTTTGAATTGATTATGAGGGGTATTTACATTGCAAATATTTATGATAATGTTGAATTTGAGAAATTTAAGTTGAGAAGATCAACAAAAAATACAGATGGTATTAAAAGATTAGAAAATTATAAATAAAGTAGAATAACTTTTGAATAAGGAGGAGAGTGGCATGCTATCAAAGCTCCAAAATATGATTATAAAGGATAACCTATATAATGTAATGGAGATTGTTCATTACATTTATTAGGAAGAAGTGAAGCACCTAGAAATAGAATTGTAAGTCATTCATATATTACAATTGGAACTGGAAATACTGGAATTTATTTAGGAAATGAATATAAGACTTATTTAAGTAGAGATGGAGGACACACTTGGTTTGAAATATTAGATGGAATGCATATTTATGATATTGCTGAAAATACAGGACTAATTGTATTTGTAAGTGATGAAGAATAAGCAAGTGAAATCTTATATACTTGGGATGAAGGTTTAACTTTTAAGAAGATTAAGATGAATGTTACTATGGATATAACAAATGTTGTATATAAAAATGGTAAGTTTATATTTCATGGAATATCTGATAGTAAAACTCTTGGAGTTGCAAAGGAAGATGATTTTACTTCAAGTGCATTAAAAGGAATAGTAGTTTCACTAGATATTAATTAAATTATGGTTAGAGAATGTTAAGGATTTGATAATCCTGGAGAATAAGATTCTGATTATGAATTCTGGTATCCAACAAATTATGCTGGAGATAAGTGTTTATTTGGAAGAAGAGAAAAGTATATAAGAAGAAAGTAGAGAGCATAATGTTATAATAAAGAACCTAATCTTCCAGTATAGACAGAAAATTGTCCATGCACTAAGGCTGATTGGGAATGTGATGTTGGATTCAAAAGAGATGTTTATTCTAATTGTGTTCCAATGAAAGAGATTAAACCTAAATAATGTAAAGGAACTTATATGAAAAGTCAAGGATATAGAAAAATATCTGGAGATGAATGTTAAGATGGGTATCATATTTATATATATTCTAGTGTATATTTGGGTCCAATTGAAGTAAACTGTCAATAAGAAGAATAATCTATTATTCAAAATTAAGATGCCAATTAATCAAATTATAATGAAACACCATAATAATAAGTTATTTCTAAAAAAGTATAGGTTTCACAAAAAAAAGCAAGTGGTGGTGGAATTAAATTCTCTTATTTGGCAATTGGAGTCATCTTACTTATTTTAGCATTCTATGTAAAAAAGAAGTATCTGGATTCTGGCAGAACAAAAAAAAGAACTCCAGCTCATTACTATCCCAGTAGATAATAAGAGAAATAAAGTCTATTTACAGAACTATGATAATGTACATATTTACCTATTTATCAACATATATATATAATAAATAAGTTAATTTAAAATGTAAGTTTCTCCTTTGATAAGAGTGTAGACTTCTGCCTTCACTAATAGTTCTGCGTTGAGAATTAAAAAGGAATAGATACAACCATAAAACTAAATGGATTAAATTAGTCCTCTAAAATCTACAGAAGAAAATGAATAGTCTCCATCTAAGATAATTAACATTTATGCTGATAGTGCCATCTATAATAATCACTCTACATTCTCTGATGTTAAAAACTAATAAAGTATTGAAGAAGATAAGATTATTAAGAGCTAAACTTATAATTAAATGTCTCCTGATAATGCTGAACGTAATTATTGTGAAAGACAAAAAATTATAAAGAATTAAATAAAAAGAACTAATGATAATGTTAAAAATAAATAAAAAGAATTTTATGAATCAAAAAATACTATTATTAGAAGTGGGATATAAAAATAATATATTGATTCTTCTACTACATAATCTCAATTAATTGATATATCAAGAAGTTCATAAAATTTTAGAAGGAAATCAATTGATCAATTACCTAAAACATAAATTAAATAAATAAAAAACAAAAAGAGTCAATTAACTTAATCATTTCATTTATAATTTTAAAATAAGAAATAACAATTATTAAGTGATATTGCAATATTAGATAAAGAAATTTTCATAGAATAATAATATATTTAATCAGCATCAACAAAAGCCTAATAAAATTAAAAGTTGTAAGGAACTAAATCAACATATAATAAAAGATAATCAACAAAAAAAAATTTATAGTCTAATAAAATTATTTAAGATAAAAAGTCAAAAAAAACAATTAATACATTAAAAAATCTTAATATTTCATAAAATTCATAGATATCAAATAAAACATCTAAATGTCCAATTAGATCAAAATCTTAAGAAACTAAAGAAGTAATTGATACTTTAAGACAATCAAGAGAAGATTTAAATTGTATCAAATTCATTATTATTAATCATAGAGAGATTATAAAGAATAAATGACAAATATAATTTGATATTGGATTAATCGAACAAATTTAGAACCAACTTTTAACAAATCTGATTATAATTAATTATTTATATGGATATTGATGATTTATTAGAGCAAATAGATCTCAATAATGACATTAAGCCTTAGAGTATAAGAGAAAGAAATAGAAGGTCCTTTATGGATCCTCCGTAATAGAATTTTTTTAATGAAGGAAATTGGAAACTTAAAAAATTACAAGTGATCCATATGAATTCGATAGCATACTAAAATCTCAAGATTCTCCTTTTGATAGACAATCTTCCTTTGTACCTAGACAAAGACCTTAAACTGCTATTATAGATGAATCAAAAAAACAAAAAATGGCTGATCTTTTCTAACTACCAAAAACTACTATAAATAACGATTTGCCTCCACCTCCTCCATAAATTGAAGATACAAGTAACAATATGGAAATTTCAATGGGATAGAGTAGAAGATAAAAAATGAGGATTTTATCATAAAATAAGGGTCAACCTTAGAAAAGTGATATTAATTCAAGTTAAGATCCTATTGCTAATAATACATAACAGAATGAAGTAGAAAAACAATCTGTTTAGTCTGATTACTCAATTAAATAAAGCAAATAACCAGAAATATAATTATGTGCTCCAATAAATTTGAATATTTAAAGATTTTAAGATGAAATTAAGTAATTGAAATAAGAAACAGAAAAATTATAAGATGATGTAAAGGTTTTGAGTAATGAGAAATAAAAACTTTCTGATGAATTAGAAATTGAAAGAAGAGAGAGATAAAGAATAATTAACGAGAAATTAGAGACAGAAAGAAATTTCATTAAAGAAAGAGAATAGTTAAAGAATGATTATGAAAGAGAAAAATAAAGAGCAGTTGATGCTGTTAAATTGGAAGTATCTATTTTAAATTTATAAATAATTAGAATGAAATTATGAGATAACAATTAGGAGAATAAAAACAATTAGATCATCTTGCAGATAAAATTAAAGATAGTGCTAAAGAATTAGAGATTCTCAAAAATCAATTATATCATAAAAATGAATAATAAAATTAAGAAAAAATAAGATTATTAGAAAAAAAGTAGTATGAAATTAATGATTAAGAGACATATTTGGAAAAAGAGAAATCTTATATTGAAAATGAAAAGAGAAGACTATAAAATATTTAAGATGATATAAGTAGAAGAGAGTAATTGTTTTTTGCATCTATGGAAGGGGATAAGAGATCATTATAGAGTGAAAAATAACTAATATAAGATATCAAGGAATCTTTGAGATCTTTGGAAATTGAAACTAAAAAACGTTTAGAATAAGAAAGTATGTTTATATAAAGATAAAAGTAATTTATTATATATTATTTAGAAATGAACTAGAATTTTTGAAAAATGAAATGAATTCATAAGCTCAAAATAAATTAAGATAATTGGATTTAGAAAGACAATTATTCGAATAGTAAAAGAGTGAATATCATTAATTTACTTAGAAAAATAATTAGATTATTTAATAAAAATATTCAGATATTGAAAAATAATAATAAAAAAATGGAACTAAAGAAATGCAATTAATTGCTTTATAAAGAGATTTAGATATGAAAAGCAATTAAGTAACTAGTTTACATGCTGAGTATTCTAGAAAATTAAGTTTGATTGAAGGTGAAAGAGAATAATTATTGCAAAAATTAAAAGAAATTAATGAAAAAGAAAAGCTTTACCATAAAGAAATTAATAATGTTTAAGAATTTAGAAATATATATTAATAAGAAAAAGAGACAATTTAAAAATAAAAACATGAAATGCATTAATAAATGACATAAAATCAATAAGAAAAAATATAGATTGAATAAGAAAAGAATTAATTAACATAAATGCATAAGACCTTATCTAATTTAAGATAAGAAATTACTTAAAATAATACTTAAGGATTTTCTTAAACTGCAGGATTATCAGCAAAACCTGTATAAAAAAATAAGGTTGAGAAACCTAAATCATCGTAAAAAATCCCAATTCATAATAATTCTTCGGCTAATTAAACAGTATAAAATTTTGATGTAGGTAGTTATATGAAATACTTAAAGAATGTTGATTATTTACATTGATTATAAATTATAAATATAATTAATTATATTCAATACTTTTTTGAAGAAGAAGCAGGAGGCCTTCTTGATGCAGTTTAAGTATTTGTGAATGTATTATTTGTACCATTCAAATTAACATTATTTCTATTGTTTTAGGTTTATTATTAAGGTTATTATTGTTATTTTTGAAAATTGTTAGTTCCATTAAATTGAGATTTAATAGTATTTTGTTAAGGTGGTAAAATCTATTGAGATTTCTTTTTCATTTAATTTATCATAGCCTTTTCTTTGCATGATGGAATATGTTTCAAAGCTGTTTATTCATTGAATTTTCTGCCGCAATGTTCACACTATACTCTATCATCTACTTCTTCTATGGCAACCTAGACTTAGTGATTCATGTACTTATTCCTATTGAGTAAGAGGCACTCCTTTATTTAATTTCATTGCTGCTCTGAATTATTCAGATTATTATTTCCATTTAGGCTTTTTTTAACCTTATAATGGCCTATCATCAATTTTAGTTTATATTTATTTTTTTTTCTATTGTTATTGTTACTCTTCAATAAATGCAATATATTACAAATCTATTCTTCCTACTATTATTTCTATAATAATTTAGCATGATCTTAATTTATTATACGATGTTCTTTAGTATCAAATGCTTTTCTCTTCTCTTGAAATACCTTCTTGCAAACCTTAATATGTTTTTACAAAGCAGACCTTTTAAATTTCCTCCCACAACCTTCAGGACATTCAATTAAATCTTCATCATCATTCTCGTATTCATCAATTTCAATAGGCTTTTTATCTTCTTTTGCTACAATATCTTCATAAGAAGTTGGTTAAGGCTAATAACTTTAAGCTTTCATTAAAGTAGGGGCTTAGAAAATATCTTGATCAGGCACAGCTTATGTGAATTCAGTATATTTTCTATCTCTATCCCGCTTTGCTTTTAATAAAGTTAAAGCTGATCGTATTTCCTCTTAAGTAGCTGGACGATTGGGATTGTTGCGACTATAACTATTACTTCTTTAGATGGGCCTTTATGGCTCTAAAGGTACTTAAGGTTTAAAATCTCCGCGAAGATTTATTTCTGCTTATTAAGCAAAATTAAGTCTGGCTTCTCGAGAATTTGCCCTACATTAAGTTGAGCGTGGAGGTTAAGCTGATTATTTCATTTTAATTAATTTTATATATCTATAAAATTACATTTATTTACATAATCTCATATTGATATTATAATGATAATTCTAATCTAAAGAGGATAGTATGACATTAAGAATGACATCTATAATTATCAAAGAAAATAAATTTATTTGTTTTATTATGAATTTTCTTTTATATAATCCTTTAATTTTCTTTTATAGAAATAGTTGTAATTTTGAAGTTAACTGAAAAATCTAATATTTTTACCAAATTAAATCTTTTTTTTAAGAAAAATTAATTTATTATCTTGCTATATCTTGAGTCATAAAAATGAATTTATAAAGGTATTTAGATTAGTTTTTGCTAATTTAAAAATTAAAATTATAATTCATAAGAGATTTTTAGAATGTGTAAATTATAATAACTTATTATTTCACTTTTATAAGAATATAACTATACAAGTAATATCGTCTCTAGCCAAACTATTCTAGAATTTAATATCTAATTTACTCTTCTCCATGCTTGAGTAGCTTCTATTATTATATTATCAGCTGCTTAATCTGGATTGTCTTTTTCCAAATAAGGAACAACTATATTCATTACCTATTACCTAAATGAAATTAAATGTACTTCTTCATTGCTTAAATATTCCCATACTCCATCTGATGCCACTACTATAAAATGATCCTATTCAGTTATAGTATATTATTTAATTTCTGGTTCTGCAGTTACTCCTGCCTAAGCCCCTACTTTATCTCCAAGTGACCTAGTCATTGCCAATCCTGGAGCTTATATATAAGAAAGCCAAACTCGAAATGGCCCTATTGGATTTCCTTGCAAATCTAATTATTTTAATTATTACTAAACCTTTTTATTATTCTACTCTTCCTCCTGCCTCCAAAATTTTTTATTTCTCTTCTGGATCATCAGGTTTATGATCTCTACTTAAAGGAACTACCTTCCATCCATTATCAAATCTACACATTATGGCTCTTGAGTCTCCTACATTTGCTGAGTAAATCTTTATTATTATTTCTTAATTACATGATCCTTATTTATTAATAATGATATTGTAGTTGAACCTGAAAGATTAGTATCAATTTCAGAGTTCCACAATTCCCTATTAGTAATTGTAAATGCCTTTTGAATCTAATTCTCTATATTCTCTCCATCCTTCAACAATCTACTCAAATGTTTAGGCAATTGCTATTTAATTTAATTTGAAACTATATGACCATTCAATCCATGTCCATCACAAACTCCAAACAATTTAAACCCAATACTAATATTTTATATATTGAATTTTACCTTTCTACATTTTTTGGACAAACAATTGCAGCATCTTAATTAATTTTTGTAGCTTTATTTGGTTAACAACCAGCCTTAGTTTTCATGGCAAATATCATAGAATTTCTCATTCCCAATCTTTTCTCTGGCGTTATAGATTTCCGCATTCCATCAATTTCTGAAATTTACTTTTTTCTTTATAATTATTATTAGCTTCCAGTAAATTATATAGACGGCAAACGAGCAGCCTTACCCTTATAAATTGAAACTGTCTACTCTATTTTGCTCTTTTTTTTTAAAGGAGGTAATGTAGGCAATGATAGATTAGTCTAATATTTACCATTATTATTGCTGTTATAATCAGTACTTTCAGGATATCTGGAAACAATTCTTTCTTTTTGAGGAGATGAAAATTCAAGTGGTTTCAATCGATATTCTTTTTATAATCTTGAAATTGGAACAGATTATTAATGCATTTATAATTATTTTATACTAAAATTTAAGTATATTAATTTCCATTTTTTAATATATTATTAAACTTCAAAATTATTTATTAAGTTTGAGATTGCTTCAATCCATTTAACAAATAATATAAATTCAAATAAAAAATCCTTTAAAAAATCAATTATATTATAAAAATTATAAAGCTAATGTTGTAAATTATTCATAATACTAAAATAAATATTGATAATTAAATTTTTTGATAAAATATTCAGAAATTCGAAGTCTTTAGAATAAAACATATGAAAGACTAAATAATATTTATATATATTTTCAGTTTTTCAGTTTACAATTGTATTACAGTAATAACTTGCAATTAGATTAATAAAGATAAAACCATTTTATGAGAAATAATTGAATATGCAAATGAGGATTATTTATATTTCTAAATTTATAATTTTTTAATAGTCTTATTCTATTCATAATTTAGATTTGATAACTTCCATGAGATCATCTTGTAATTAGGAAAATTATTCAGTTATAAATTAAGTGTTAGGCTAATTTAAATTCTGCTTTAATATCTCAGATTAATTGCTCTATCCTTAATCACTTGATTAGAATTCTTTAATTTATTCAAATGAACTTTGAATATTCGTTGATGATTACTAAAGGGATCTATAAAAAATATGAATTCACTTAAATATGTTCATCTATTGCCTTAAAGCAGGCTTGTAATTTATTTTTGAATTCTTCATTATCCTACATTCTTTTAGATAATTTTTAATAGAAAATGAGATAATTAATAAATTTATTATTAAATAATACAACATAATACTAAATTTACAAAATATTATTATATTATTGAAATTTTTAATATCAAATTTAAAATCTTATCTATTAGTATCATAATTAATAATCTAAATATATATTTTAATTTTTAATAAATCTTAATTTCATTATGTAATTTTTTTAATTTACTTTGATCATATAAAATAATTTCAATAATCTTAAACATAAATATTTACATAAATGTTTTTTCTTATTATTTAAAAAAAATAATAAGTTTGAATTATTTATTTACATCTCAAAGTAAACAAATTATTTATCTTAAGAATATTTATTAAATTAATTGATTTATATTAATAAATATCTAATGATAAGTTATAAAAAATTAGAATATAAATTTGAAAATGTTGTTCATTTTTTAAATATTGTTATAAATGGATTTTTAGTTTTATATAAGTAATAGCAAACAAGTAAAATAGAAGTAATTGATGTAAGAAATATATTTAATAATTATAAGAAATTATAGTATTTATATATTTTAGAATAATTAATGTTAAAAAAGAGAGGATCAGATTAGTTAGATATAATTTTTGAAGCTGGAGAAGATTTAATGAATTCTTCAAAGAATTAAGTTATAATTCTAAAAAACAACTCTATCAGATTACCAATCACAAAACCTCGAACATTTTTATCTTATAGTTTAGAATTTTGTGGTATAACAGGTTTAAATTATAAATAACTTCGATTTCAATCATTAGGAAGAGACATAAGAGTATTTGATTAATTAATTAATAATTTAGCCTGAAACTAGTTTAATGACTGCAAGTTTAGTAAAAGTAATTCATACAAATGAGTTTAATTAGATGGTATAAAATCCTTTAAAAACTTCATTATAAAATTTATTTTTAGGAGGAATATTTAGTGATGTCATTTTAAAGATTAATGATGAAATAGTAATGAATTCAATATATATTAATAGGTACTTCCATTACATAAATGTATATTGTCTTGTAGATCTCCAAAATTTAATGGAATGTTCTCATCCAACCTTATAGAGAATACATAGAATATTATAAAAGTAGAATATAAAAAACCTGAATTGTTTAAATTAATGTTAGGTTGGATATATAGTGGATATTGGAAAGAAGTATTTAAAATAAAATAATGAATTTGTTAGTTTCCTGATAATATTGCAGATGCATGTGATTTAATGTTATTGGCAGATGAATATATGATTATGGATTTGAAATAAAAATGTGAAGAGGATATTATATCTAAATTGGATATATCAAATATTTTATAGGTCTTATTATTTGTTGAGAAATATTGTGATATTTTATCTCCAATAATAGTTGATAAGGCTCATAGTTTATTTATAGATGATTTTGATTAGATATTAAGATTGAATCCAAATTTAGAATAAGACATAACTAAAGTACCAGGATTGATGACAAAATTGTTTTTAAATTATCATTAAAAGAAGATTAGAAAAGCAAGAAAAGTTCATTTTGTAGTTGAAGACTTTGATTAATAGGAATCAGATTCAGATTATAATTCATAGGATTATGTTAGAAATTATACATAAAATTTTTACTAATGATTATTTATATAAATAATATTCATAATTTTTATTAAGTGAAAAATTCTTAAATTTTAGTATCTACTATTTCACTTAATTCATTTAGTTCTTTTTTTAATTAATTATGTCTATCAATTTATATATCTTTTTCTAGGAAGTATTCCTATAATTTATTTTTTTATATAGAATCATCAATATCTGGCATTTTATCAATAAGTGTAATTAATTCCTTTTGATATTAGACCATATAAGTGGCTCTTTCTTATAAATCTTATTAACTCATTTCTTGTTATAAAGAATTTCTGAAAGTGTCTTCAAAAACCATTAAGACTTCTTAAAGTTTATTTTGAAGTTATAATGCCATTTAATTTTTGAGTATTAATATTATTATTAAATTAAATAATGTTTATAAGGAATATTTATTAAAAATATCTTTAATTTAATGAATCAATAAAATTTAGATAAAGATGAGATCGCTTTACTTCAAAAGCCTTGGGTTAAAAATCATACAACATTGACAAATGATGATATCTTAGAGCTTTACAGATTATTTAATTTGTATTGTAATCCAAGAACAAGAAGAATAGATTTGAAAGATGTAATGATAACAGCATAACATTTGGGATTGGTGGAAAAGAGTCCTATAGTAGCTAATACTTTATAATAAGTATCTGATTAACATGGAGATGGTGGTGTTGATTTTGAAGAATTTGTTAGAGAGTTGACTAATAAATTGGTAATTTTTTATTGTATATAATCTTTTAGGGCAATTTATTTGATTAGAAAGGAAGAGAATAATTATTTACATTAGTAGATATTGATGGTAAAGGTACTTTAGATAAAGATGATTTGAAAAAGATATCAGATGAATTGCATCTTAATTTTTCATAAAAGGATATTGATGAAATAATTCATAATGTTGCTGGATATGATGCTGTAGATATAACTGCTGAATAGTTTCAGAAATATCTAGGTAAATTGACAAATAGAAGAAAAATTGAGACTGAAGTTCTTAGAACAAAATGAAAAGACACAAATTTATATAATAAGCATAAAAAACAGATTTAATTATTAATATAAATGTTCTAAATAATTTAATATCAGACAGCTGAAGCTCCTGAAATGATTTCACATAACTCAACAGTGATTTTAGCTTATCTGACCTTATTGTATTCAAGTGTCAATTTGTCAAGCATTTCACCAGCATTTTTAGAAGCATTCTCCATAGCATTCATTCTTGATGATGTTTCACTAGCCAAACTATTTAACATGGCATGATAAAAAGCAGTTGCTACATAATATTCATACATATAATTTTAAACAAATTCTTTTTCTGGTTCAGCTGTATCATATTTAGTTACCAATCTGAATTAAGCAATGAAATTCTTTCTATTCAATAAATCAACTCTTTTGACTATTTATTAAACAACATTCTTAAATTAATTGAAAATGATTGATATTTAATCAACATCATCTGTTACATTCAATTAAATCTAATGAGCAATTGAAGATGAATTAATAAAATTTATAGGTGTTTAAATAGCTGTAATTGCCTATGTAAGTAATTCAGGAAATGCTCTTTATAATGCTCCAAGGGACTAAAAATGTAATTAAAAAATTTATATACTTTTTCACCAATCAAGAAGAGTTTGTAAGCATTACGATTTTGTCTTACTACTGTACGTGTTTCTCTAATTATTGATGAATTAATGCCACCACAAAGTCCTTTGTCTGATGTAATCGGAACCAAGAGTGTCTTATTTATTTTGAAAGTCAATTGTTTTTTCTATAAGTATGTTTCATTTGCAAACAAATCCTAAATAGAACGTATACCAAAGTGTTTGCCATTCTCAAGTCTTTAAACATCCTGTTTCATTTTTGAAGCAGCAACCATCTTCATGGCCTTAGTGATCTTTCTGATGGATCCTACAGATTTCATTCTTTGCTTCAATTATTTAAGATTGAGTGTAGCAAATGCATACTAAGGAACTGGAGTAAAGCTACTCCATAAACTAAGTGTGGCACCCTATAATCTCTACATATTTAATTAAATAATTAAATCTTATAACAAATAAGTATAGAGATAACATATTATTAAAATAACTACTCCAATTTAAAATAATCTCTAAAGCAATCAGAATAATAATATATACAATAGACTATATATTATTTATGTCAATAAATTTATATCAAGTAGTTGCTTAGTTAAAATAGCTATTATTGTTAAATTGATATAAATATCAGTTTAAGCATTATAATTCGATTTATTTTACATAGAAGTGATGAAGTTTATAATCTGAAAATTATTATAAAAATATATTATTAACTGATTTATTTTTAGTTTAAATACATGATCCAATTTGATTAGCAAAAACAAAGAACTCTTTAAACAAATCCAGAAGATTACTTTAATTAAGATGATGATTAACCTACTGAAACAAATATGTATTAATCTTTAAGTAAAATTTATACATAGACTTGTAGATTATCAAAAAAGTCATTAACCATAAAATTCTTAAGGATTCTTAGTAAATTAACATTCTAAACTTTTTGATCTTAGAAAGAAATATCTTAAAAATAGAGAAGATACTAATAGACGATCTGTTTCTATTCACAATAAAATGTAATGCAATAAATCACCAATCAAAACTTAATAAACAAAAAGACAATCATCTCCTAAATAGGAAAATTATTAGCCTCTTTAAAAGAAAAAGACCATGCCAATTACCAAGAATTTAGGAAGCAATCTTAGAAATATATTAAAGTCTAATTATCAACAATAAGGTTCATATGGAGAAAATCCTGAAAATGTAGTAATAAGAAAAGAATTATCTTAATTAATAGAAATTCCAATTGAATATTAAGGAATTGATAGTTATTCATTTATTAAAACATTGGGAATAGGTGCTACTGCAGAAGTGAAAATGGCAAGAAATAAAGAATTAGATATAGAAGTTGCTATAAAGATATATGATAGAAAAAAGATGAATAATATGCATCTTAAAAATCTAGAAAGAGAAGTGGAGATCTTAAATTTAATTAAACATCCTAATATTATTAATTTGTATCATACTTTTGAGAATGATAAATCCATATATTTAATAATGGAATATTCATCACCTATTAATTTGGAAACTTTTATGAAAGGTCGTCCATTTAAAAGAATAAATGAGGATGAAGCTAAAATATTATTTAGATAAATAGCAGATGCTATAGCTTATATTCATACATTGAATATTTCACATAGAGATCTTAAATTCGAAAATTTATTAATAGATTATAACACAAGAAAAGTGAAGATTATTGATTTTGGATATTCAATAAAGATTGATGGTAAATAAAGTTGTTCTTGTGGTACACCTTAATATATGGCACCTGAATTAGTTAAAAAGAGTGCCTATGATCAATCTGTTGATGTTTGGGCTTGTGGTGTAATTTTATTTAAAATTTTAACTGGAGTATTTCCATTTCGTGGAAATTCAGAAAAAGATTTGAATAGAAAAATATGTTTAGGGAAATTAGAATATCCTTCTTTTGTTAGTAGTTAAGCTAGATAATTAATATCATCTATGTTGAGAGTTGATCCTAATGATAGAATTTGTATGTAAGAAGTGATATTATCTTAATGGTTAAATTGAATGTATATGAATAATTATAAAAAATTTAACAAAATAAAAAAATGATATCATTTTTGTACTTATTGGGATTCTTATATCTATTGCTACTAAGATTATTATAATTTTTTTGTTACTCTTGAGTCAAACAAGCCCTATTATAATCTTAATGCACTTAGAGCAGTCTATTTTTTAAAACTAGCTAATTCAGAAAAGGATCTTTATATATTATTTAGACTATTCTCTTATTATTTCTATAATTTTTATTAAGTCTTAACTCTATCTGAATATAATTATTTGATTTCATCAACTTTTGCTTATAAATTTCTTTAATTATTGATGGGAGTGTTTATTTTAGAATAAGTTGAAACTTAATGTGATTTAAAACTATCAGTACTTTCATCCATTTAGGTATGACATCTTTAACTAAGATATAACTAATCAATAATTGCTGATTTTTATGTAATTCTACTTAACTTTTCATGTTAAGATACTGATCTTTATTAATTAAAGAATCTATCAATTTATGCTTTTAAATTTTACATTTTCAATTCAAATTCATCATATCTAAAGAATTAATCTTTAATAAAAAATAATAATATACCATTATCTGGAAAATATTTGACAGTACTAAAAATATCACTAAAACTCATTTATCCAATAACTTTTTACATTATTTATTTACATCCCGAATAGTAATTAAGAATACTTACTGATGGTTATAATGATTCACTTAAACCTATATTTTCAAAATCACTTCTTAATTAAATAAGACTGTTAATTTTCATCTAAATATCATTAAGCATTTTTTCAGTCTATTATTCTTATATCTCTTTAAGATTATCTAATTATGTTAAAATCTCTTTTTCCTTATTTTGAATCACTTAATATAATGATTAAAATTATTCTTATACTCTTTAAATTAAATAATCCATCTCTTCTTATAACGTAGAATCTTAATCTTAAACTCTTTTTAATTGCAATTACATTAATTCTAAAGATGCCCCTATTGTATGTGTGGCATCATTCATTTTACTTTTTAATCTCTTTAAACAACTATTAACATTTTATATTTCATGTGTTTTATTATCATGTCTCAATAAACATTTAATACAAAAACATTTATTTTCACAAGTAAAACAAAATAATGTTGCATCTTCTTTAGTATGAATATCACATTTTGGTTATGGTAATGGCTATATAATAGTTTAACTTTATTATAGTGGTTTATCTTCTTTAATTTAATTTTAATCTTCACGAACCTTTTCAAGACTAGTTTGAATCAATTGATGACAGATACTCTCAACTACTGATACTGATCCATCATCTAAAGGAGTGTCTTTTTCACATACTGTACATATATAATGAATATTATCTGTTCCTTCTAATTTGAAGATTCTTCCACCCTATTATTTTAAATTAAAATACTTTCAAAAAGTTTTAAGCCATACATATTAAGCAGAAACAATGATTACAATTTAGACTTAAGTAATTATCTGGTACTTATTTACATTAATCACATGCAACAATCTCTTCTTCTGACATGAATTAACTGTTAAAATAATTAATTAGCGGAATTATTACTTCATTAAAATTTCTGTTAATTATTAATCAAGAATTGTAAGTAAATTCTACATTAGAAGTGATCATAATATAATATTCTATATATATATATATATATAATTGAAATTTAGAATCAATATTTAGATCAATTTAATCTATCAGATAAAAATCCACTCAATTTTTATTCTTCTACTTATTTGTACATACTTATACATCCTTTAATATTTGCAGATTTATTTGTAAGTAGAGTTTTTAATTATTATCGACTACGTTCAGTAGTAGAAAATGTATTAACAAATAATTTTTAAGCTAATTATTATCTATATTATTATTTCTCTTCTTCTGTAGAATTCTTTGTCAATGTTTTAATTTCATGTCTAGGAGATTTAGCTAATTATGTATTTTTTATCAAATCTTCTGGAGATTAATGTAATTATCTTCTTAATTTAGCTAAAGGATTTTCAATTTATTATGTTTGTTATTAAGGTAATAATTTCTTTTAAATTTCATTTGAATAAGAAATCAGTTATTTTTTAAATCCTTCATTAGGATTTACACAGGGTCTTTTAGATTTAACAAATTTAAGTGTTTTCTCAAATACCCATTTATTTTGATACATTAAATAAGCAATTACACATGTAGCTGATCTAGATATACCAGCCATACAATGTACTAATACAGATCCAATTTTCATAGCTTCTTCTATTTCTTCATTAGTCATTTCGATCAGTTCTTAAATAGTTACATTTTCTTTATCATGAATTTTAAAAACCTAATAATATTGATAAATTATACTTTATGGATAATTTTCTAATGTTTAGGATAGCTTAAATTAACATTATTAGCTACTGTAATTACAGTACGTATATTTTCCTTACTTAGATTGATAATATTCTAAGCAGACTTTATATTACCTAACCATAAAGCTCCATTAGTTTTTGTAGATGGCAATATCAAATCCATTTCATTGATGTGCATATACATAGATAATAACAAGATTTAATATAAAAATATGGTTATTTAATTTATAAATCATGTGAATTTACTTATCCATAATTAGAAAGTCTTAGTATGTTATTGAGTATTAAGTTTTATAATATATAATCTTTAAAGTTATCTATGATAAATATAATAAGGTGAAGTAAGTAATTATCTAAGATTTTATAAATAATTTAAGCATCTTTAAATTGCAAATGATTCTTCTTAAACTACATTCTCATCTATTTCATTGCATTTTTATAAAATATTTATTTATTCTTCTGTAATTTTTTCAAAATCTTCTTCTAATTTCAAAACCCATTTTAATACATTTGGATGTTTCAAATATTGTAAACATACAAATTATTCATCATTAAATTTATCTTCCAAATAACCATTATTTAAATAACCACATAATATTTTTATTGTTTGAAGACAATTTATTTCCAAATCTTCATTAACTATTTATTTACGTATAACCTATAGATCTTTTTCATTGAGTTTATTATGTTCATAAAATGATTACCTTAGATTATAATTAGATTCAGAGGATTGAGTCTTTTCTTATTCCAAATAAGAGATTTGGTCATTTATAGATTAAGCATAATCTAACCAAGTCTTCAAAATCAATTTATAAGCATATTTTAATAATTCATCCCAGAATGAGGATACTAATCTTAATTAAGATTAATCTTAAGGTGTTAGAAAATAAAGAATTTGTAATGAGCAAACTATGCCTAATTACATAAAATTGAATTATAAATAATAAAATGTAGCAGAATCCATCTTAATTTGATTTATAGAAGTTCCAATAAAACTATTAATTTAACAATAAAGAAATAATTGGAAAAGGCTTTGATTCTATTGTTTATAAGGTCATAAAAAAATAAGATGGAAGTTTATATGCATTAAAACTAACAAGTTTTAAGGACTTATAACACAAATTTAATTTTTAACAAGAAATAAGACTCTTATATCATTTAGATCATGATCATATAGTAAAATTCTATGGAAATAGTTTGGATGGTAGTTGTATATTGATAGAATATATGCCTTATGGACATCTTGCAAAATTGATTGATATTGGATTAGATTTACGAATAATAAAATCAATAGTAAATTAAGTTATGAATGCTATACAATATTTACATTCAAGAAATGTAGTACATGGTGATATTAAACCAGAAAATGCATTAATTTCTAAGGATTTTGTTATCAAAATTTGTGATTTTGGATTTGCCATTATTGCTAATTAACCTAATACTAAATTAAGAGGTGGTAGTGAAGGTTATACAGCACCTGAATTACTAATAAATGAAAATTATGATCCTAAAAAATGTGATATGTTTTCTTTGGGAGTCCTCTTTTTTGTTTTATATATGGGTTATCGACCATTTTTAAGTACACATCCATAGAAATAAGATAAATTTTGGAATTTTATCAAAAATAAAGAATGGGATAAATTCTGGAAAATATTCGATCCTAAAAAATAAGATGTTGGATTTAAGAATTATATATAGAAATTATTATGTGCTGATCCTAATGAGAGATATACAATTGAAGAAGCTTTATAAGATAATTGGTTTAAAAGCAATCAATATACAGTAAAAGAATTAGCACAATAACTAAGAATGCTTTTAATTAAATAGTGATATTTTTTTGATTAACCATTTGTTTAATATGAAGTAAATTGTATAATCTAATGATATATCAAAATTCTTTTAAATTATTATTTCATATTCAATATGATTTACAACAACAAATATTTTGATTCTTTAATTTAATAGTTTCTCTTGAAGAATAATTAGTATACATTAAATAAAAATAGTATCAAAATTGTAAAATAAACTCAAAATGTTCATCCTTATTTCTATACTTTTGGATACACTGAGCAATTTCTTTTCAAAATTGGCTTTAATTATTATTCAGTTAATTATTGTTCATTATTAATATAATGTTAGTTTCTGAAGTTAACTTTCATTATATCAAGATTTGAAATTTGAGAAAGAGTTTCTTTGATTTATAAGACTTCATCATTTGGATCATATACACATACTGTAACACAATTATCAAATTCTATTGAGTAATTCTTGCCTTTTGTAATCTACCTACCTTTTGCATCATACCTTTATTATTCTTTAATCAAGAATTAATTATTCAAAACTTAACTAAAAACTTCATCTGATACTGTATCATCATCTGGTCCTACTTTTATATTAAGTTTTAACAGTAATTTAGGACCAATATTTGATTTCTGCATTATAATTTAATATTTAGTATATTAATTGATGCTTATTCGATTTATTCTTAAATTCTAGTTTCTTATTAGATCACAAAAGAGTTATATATATCATATAATCAAATACCAATAATTTAGATACATTTCATTTTAGTCTATTATTAATCATAAGAAAATTTATATATCAAATGATAGATAATCCATAAATTGAGTTATTAAAATATACTGAAAATTATATGTAAATATTAAATTTATATATATATATATAATTAGAGGAGATGTATATAATATATTGATTTAATCCTAAACTAAGTTGGTAAAATTTAATTAAAGAAAATTATTATTATAATTAATAATATTAAATGAAATAAATCTAAATACATTCTTAGAAATATTAACTCTATTGAAATAATCATAGGAATTATTAAAACAATATTTATAGAAAACATAAATTATATAAAAATAAAACCATTTTATATTAATAATAATATAGATAGATAATTTTAAGTTAATTATTTAAATTAAAATATCAACTAGTTTATAATCTTTTTTTAAATACTTATAAATGAGAAATATTAAAATAATCAAATAATTTTTAATATATATTTAATGTTCTTATAATAAATGAAGTTATGTTCAAAAGTTAAAAAGTATTTTATAATAAAAATAATATAGATTATATTAATATTATTATTAAGTAAAAAAAAAATATAATAATAATTAAATTTTACTAAATAAATGAGTGCAGAAAATGAAATTCAAGAAGAAAGAACCTAAGGTGAATAATTTGAAAATTGGAAATAGAATGTCCCATTTATGTATGAGATCTGTATTAGCCACTAAAATAGTTGGCCATCTCTTACAGTAACTTGGTTAAATGATATTGAAATGTTATTCTATTTTAACTAAATTTAGAGATCAAAATAATAATGAAGTTCATAAATTAATTGTAGCTACTTAAACAGCTAAATAAGAATAAGAATTCATTAATATACTTAAAGTTTCACTTCCATAATACACAGAAGAAGACTTTGATGCTCCAGTCTTAAATAATATATGTAATGATATATAATCTTGATTTTAAAAGGGAAAACACAACCAGTAGGTAAGATAACATAAGAATCATAAATTCCAGTATAACATGAAATCAATAAGATTAGATAATAGCCAATGAGTAAATATATTTTTGCAGCATAAACTAGTGTTGGTGAAATAAGTATAAAATATTATATTAAATAATAAAAGGTATTTATGATATAAATAAACATCAAAAAGTATTAGCTTTAAAAGGATAAGAAAGAGAAGGTTATGGATTATCATGGAATCCTAAAAATTAAGGACATCTATTATCAGCTAGTTATGATAAAAAAATATATTATTGGGATATAACAACTGGATAATTAGTAAAATCTTACAATTTCCACAATTAAGAAGTTGAAGATGTATGTTGGCATCCATAAGATCCAAATCTATTTATATCTTGTTCTGATGATAGAACATTTGCAATGTAAATAAATACTTTAATATATTAGATGCGATACTCGTACATAATAAGGAATGAAAATCTAATAAGAAGCTCACTCATAAGAGATAAATTGTATCTAATTTAATCAATTGGAACCAAGATATTTTGCTACAGGTTCAAATGATGCAGAAGTTAAAATGTTTGATATTACAAAACCAGAAAATTAGATTTATTCATTTTCAAATCATGAAGATGCTATTTATACTCTTTAATGGTCTCCTCATAAAAAGAATTTACTTGCTTCAGGTTCAGTAGACAGTAAAGTTATTTTATGGGATTATCTAAAAGTTGGTAAATCATAGGATAGAGATTTAGATAAAGATGGACCATCTGAAGTAGTGGTAATTATAAATAAATTAATAATTTTAGTTTTATCATGGTGGTCATAGATCAAAAGTGAATGATTTATCATGGAATCCTAATCATAAGAATTTAATAGCAAGTGTAGAAGCTGATAAAAATATGTTATAAATTTGGAAGATATAACCTTAATTATGGATGGATGAAGAAGGTGATGAATTAATTAATTGATTATTATATCTCTTATTTATTATATTATTCTTTTATTATCTAATATAATTATAATTAAATAATTATATATATATATATATATAAATTATATGATTAAAACTCCAATAAAAGTAATAGTACGTACAAGACCAACTGTTGAATTTGCTTATAAAAATATCAATATCAATGAGAATACTGGACATATTGCAATCAATATACCAAAATCAGCAGAATAAGGTATTAATGTTGATTTTACATTTGAAAGGATTTGTAAATCATTAATAAGAAGATTGGGGCTTTACTTTTGATAAGGTTCTTTAGAATGCAAGTTAAGAGGTTGTGTTTGACATATGTGGAAAAGAATTAATACACAGTGCTCTTGGTGGGTATTCTGGAACCATAATGGCATATGGGTAAACAGGAGCAGGAAAGACATTTACAATGATGGGATCTCAAATTGATTATAAATATAGAGGAATGATGCCAAGATGCATAAGTTTACTGTTTCAAGAGATAGAAGCTAGATATGAATAATAAATTACAGTAGGAGTTTCATATCTAGAGATTTATAATGAAATGATGTATGATTTATTGGCTGGAGGAGATTAAAAGTAAATATATTAATACTATATAATAGTACTGGTTTAGCTATTTAGGAAGACAATAATGGATATGTATTAGTAAAAGGGTTGACAATAAAAAAGTGTTAAACTGAAGAAGATGCAATAGCATAATTATTTGAAGGTGAAACAAATAGAACAATAAGTGAACATAAACTTAATAAGGCATCATCTAGATCTCATTGTGTATTTACAGTCCATTTAGAGATAAGATCAAGAGTTGAATCAGCTGAAAAAGTTATTATTAGTAAATTGAATCTAGTGGATTTGGCAGGATCTGAAAGAACAAAGAAAACAGGATCAGAAGGTAGAACTCTATTGGAAGCTTAATTCATTAATAAATCACTTTCATTTTTAGAATAAGTAGTAGTAGCATTATCAGAGAAATAAAGAGATCATATTCCATATAGATAAAGCAAATTAACAAATCTTCTTAAAGATTCAATTGGAGGAAATAGTAAGACTGTTATGATAGCTAATATATGGCCAGAGAAACATTAATTAGAAGAAACTATATCTACTTTGAAATTTGCATAAAGAATGATGAAAGTTACTAATGAATCATCTATAAGAGTAAATTTAGATCCACATGTATTGATAAAAAAATATGAAAAAGAAATAAAAGATTTAAGATAAGAATTAGCAATGCATGATACATTGGCTAATAGAGGTAGAATATAATATGAACCATATACACCTGAATAATAATACAAATAATAATAAATAGCATAATAATTTTTGAATGGAGAACTTGAAGATATTGATATAGATTCATTAAGATAAGTTAAAGAATTATTCTTTTAATTTAGAAATCTCTATAGAAATTTAGTTAAAGATTTGGAAAATAAAAATTATATTCCAAGAACAGAAAAAGAACCTGATGTTTCAAAAAAGAAGAGTGATTAAGTAAAACCAGTAGAAAGTGTTGGAATGGAAGAAAATAAACATGGATTTGGTTTAGGTAAAGCTAGAAAAGATGCTAAACCAACTACAAATATAGAAAATTTAGTAAATATTCCAAAAGATGAATTTAAATAAGTAGATGATAAGGCATAATAAGAAATAAGGAAAGAAAGTTAAATAACAGAAGCTAATAAAGAATCTACAATTGAAAAGAGGATTGTTAATGTAGATAAATAATAAGCATTTTCTGATTTTAAAAATAAAGAAGGATCTTCAATTAATTAATCTATAATAGAAAATATTGTAAATTTATAAAGTTCATATTTAGAATCAATTAAAAGAGAAGAAAGATAATATTTTAATACTTTCAGAAGTTTCAATTTAACTTAAAAATTCAATAGAGTCAAATAAAGCAATTATTGCATAGAAATAATAGAATAAAAATTAGGAAGTAATATAATAAAAATATAAATTAATAGGAAATAGCTTAAGGAATTATAGATGAAGAAGAATATGGAACTTTGAAAGAATTAAAAGATTTAAAAAAGAAACTAAAATAAAATTAAGATACTATAAGAAATTTAAAGTCTGAAATAAATACGATAGATTAGAATATTATTTAAGTATTGTGTTATCTTGAGACATTAGTCAAAAGCAGCTTTGGTATAAAAATTTGAAGAACATTTTCTTAAGAAATATGGATTAACTTTATAAGATATAAATAATCCACTTGTAAATTAAAAAGAAGAGGAATATTCAATTAATGATCCTTCAGAATAGGATGATGTAGATTAAGATGCTTTAGCTTATATAAGAGCAAAAAATAAAGTTACATAATTATAGAAGGCAAGAAAATAAGAAAAAATGCACAAATGATAAATGTATTTATCTATAATAAATCCTTATGAATAAATGTTTTATTTTTATAATATCTTTTATTTCATTTTATTCCTTTTTTAAGAAGCTTTTCTTAAATTTCTGATAGACTTAAATTTTCTGTTTCCTCATAGAAAGTATTGAAATCATAATTGATATCTTTAAATTCTTCGTAAGGATTTTAACATATAGTCAAATAAAGTATGAGTAAATTAGCTTCTGTTTCTTTACTATTTAAATTTTTAATAATTTTTAAGTTTTCTACAATTACATCTCTATATAACATATGAAAAGTATCATTAGCTTCAAAATTATTATTACGAATTGATAAGAAATTTCTTATCATATTTGTTGTTTAACTTGATGCTTTTCCATTTTATAATTCTTCTTATTAAACTTAATTGCATTTCTTAGAGATTTCAGAAAAGAATTCAGATGAATGTTTCATATCCATTTAAATCAATTATATTAGTTTTTAATATTCCTAATTTTATAAATTTTATTTAAATACTTAAGAAACCAAAAATCTTCCCCAAGTTTCCTTATCAAATTTATCATGTTCCTTTCTTGATAATTATTAATTAACTCTTTCTAAATGTACCATCTAATTTTTAGCTATTAAATATATTAATCTAAAGTAATTATCATTAGCTAATTAAAGCATTTAAATAGTTTATAATTTTATTACTTTTTATATTACAAAATTAAAGAAAAATGCAATATTTCTCTCAAATAAAAAGTAATTATTGTATTTCAACATAGCATCTCTTCTTTTTTTCTCATTTCTATAATTACTCATTATTATTTCACCCTAATTATAAATTAATAATCAAACATTTTATTCAGAGTCAAATTAACCTGAAAATTTTGCTGATTACGATCTTGCTTCTGATGATGCATCTAAAGTTGATTAATTAGAGTTTTCTAATGTATTTATAGGATTCTTAGCCAGATATCCTACAACCAAATTTTAATCAATATATAATTTATTCAAACTAATTGATTTAGATACCTCATCTATTTATATATATTTAAAATCCTATACCTTTTTCTCTAAGAATATTTCTCATGTTTTCTTTCATTCTCTCTTCATCTATCTTTATTGTAGGATCTTCAAATACACCTTCCCATGATATTCTATCCTTCTCTTAAACCCTTAACATTAATGTAATAAGTTCCTTAACTTTCTATGATCTAACAGGTTTAGGCAAGAATTTAAGAGGCTAAATTTAACATTAGATATACTTATTTTTTAATATTCTCTAATAGTTAAAATGCTGTTTCAGCTGCCCATGGTGGTCGACCATACAGAAGTTCATAAAACATAACCCCAACAGACCAGACATCACATTTAGCTGAGAAAGGCTAACCTTCCAAGATTTATGGTGCCATATAGAGAGGTGAACCAAGTCTAGATAAATAGGCAGGATCTAAATAAGTAATTTGAAATATCTATTACCATTCATTTCACTGTCCATAACTCTAGCAAAACCAAAGTCAGTGATTTTTGCAACACCTTAATGAAGAAGAATATTAGCAGGTTTAATATCTCGATGTATGATTTTTTGTTTGTACAACCTTTTAAATCCTTCTACAATGTGTTTAATAAATATGACTGCTTCTAACTAAAAGAATCAGAATATAAATATACTTCACTGAGTCGCTTTTCATCCTTTTTAGCCATATATTCTTTAAGATCACCATCAGCACAATATTCAAGGAACATATACAAATAATTGTTTGTTCTTGCTACATCAAATAATCTCACGATATTTGGATGATTAATTTTCTATAAAATAGCTATTTCTCTCTTTATTAGTTCAATCATTTTAGGTGTGTCTGAAATTGTCTAATAAATAAACTGAGTATTTACAGCAATCTTTATCGTTTTGACAGCCACTTATTTGGTTTCATCCTCCTACAAAAATCCTCTAAACACTGTACCATAGGCTCCCTATCCCAAAGTTTTATTGACGACAACATATTTGTCTATTTTTTTGGTTGTCCAATCTTCACTCATTTATAGAAAACTAAAATAAATTAATATTCCAAAAAACTTTCTAATATTTTTTGATAAATATATACTAAGGATATATAAATTAGTATCACAGCCTGTTTGCCCGAGCTGGTTAAGGGGGCAGACTTAAGATCTGCTGGAGTCTACTCCGCGTCGGTTCGAATCCGACAGCAGGCAATTTTTTTAATTTTATTCATAATAGCTAATTATATATATTTTATAACAAAAAATAATTAATATAATAAAGTTCTATATTCTTAATTATTGTTTTCAATTACAATTATCAGATTGAATTTAAATATCAAAAACTTTAATTTATTAATCAAATTTTATTGATAAATAAAACATTTAGGAAATTATAATTCTTAATTCTTAGTCAAATATATATTAAGATATTTATAAAAAAAGAAAAGAAATTTATTTTAATAATATATTCTTAGAATTTAATTATATGATAATAGATATAATACTGAATTTAATACATATTAATAGTTAAAATAATAAATGATTTAATTTATTTAATAGGAAATATAAAAATAATATTATTTACTTATAGGTGTTTGAGTAATTAATAAAAATAATATATAAATTATTTTATGATTTCAATTAAATATTATAAATATATGATTTGAATAGATATAATAAATTATGATCTAATTAAATTATCTAAAATAATCATTAAATAACTTAATTTTGGCTAATATTATTAAATATATATATTATAATGAGTTAAACTTTTAGTAATTATTTTTAAGAAGTAATTATAATGTTAAATTTTTAATTAGAAAATAGATAATTCGAAATATAAAATAAAAGGTTATTATAAATAATATAATCATCATTATATAAAAAATGTTCAATAAATTTGGTTAATAACTAAGACCATTAGGTAATAGATCCTCCTCTGAAACTAAAAAGGAATAATCTAACCAAAAATAACATATTCAAATAATTCAAAAGAGATAAAGGAGTGAATCCAGAGGAGATTCAAATGAAGAATAGAAATCACTTATTTAGAGTGTACCTGCATAAAGGGCAAATGTAAGATTACCTGATTTAAACAAATCAAAAAAATAAATTGAAAAGTCAACATCAGGAAGTGATATTACAAAAAAACCTCCTCTTCTTAAAAGTAGAATTATAATAGATTCTAAATAAAGATAACAATAATAATAATAATAACATGCTTTATATCAATCAATTCCTATAAAGAGTTAAAAAGAAGAGAGTATTTAGCATTTGTAATAATAAAGACAAAAAATGAAGATCTCCTATTTTAGTTAATCACGACCTGGTTTTGATGGAATATCAGAGAAAACAAATTAAGATAGAGAACTTTGTTTATAATTTGATGATAATAATTATGCTTTTGTTGTACTGGATGGACATGGTATGGATGGAGAACATGTCAGTAGTTATGTTAAGGAACAAATGAAATGTAAAAAATAAATATATATATAAATATGTAGATAATTTGAATAAGTTTTATAAGGTGTTTGATTTTTAAAAGATATTCTCTGATATCCATTAAAAAATGAAATTATAAACAGAATTTGGATGTTAATTCTCAGGAACAACTGCAACTGTAATATTATTAAAAGAAAATATTATTTAATGTGGATGGGTAGGTGATAGTAGAGCCATTCTAGTAAGAAAAAATCAAGATTTATCTGTTATTGAATTATCAACAGATCATAAACCTCATTTGGAAGGTGAAAGATAAAGAATAGAATAATGTGGAGGAGTTGTAGATACATATCATTTACCAAGTGGAGCACCTATAGGTCCATCAAGAGTATGGGCTAAAGGAGCATAATTTCCAGGTTTAGCAATGAGTAGAAGTTTAGGGGATGTGGTTGCTGCATCTATTGGAGTATCATAAATACCTGAATTAAAATTAGTAGATATGGTGAATAAAGAGGATTTATTTATTGTATTAGGATCTGATGGAATCTGGGAATTTTTAGATAATTAAACTGTATTATGAGTTTAAATAATCAAGATAGCAGATATGGTTTATCCATTTTATACGAAGAAAGATCCTTAAGGTGCTTGTTAAAAGATTATTTAGGAAGCTGTGGCTGCATGGAAAGCCCATAGTGAGGGTATAGATGATATTACTGCAATAGTTATATTCTTTTAATATGAATTATGATAACATAATTTAGTATTTACTATCTTCATTCTTTTATATATATTTAATTCCTTTATGAACCATTCTATTTATTTAAATACTATTCTTTTGATGTATAATTATACATATTTTCATAGATATTTTAAATATTTTGGAGCAATAGAGTGTTGTAATATTTTGTCAGTAAGCCTTTGAGTCTCAACATAACTTAAATAATTTCATATAATATTTTATTTATTTATTAAATACTTATAATGAATTTTTTATTGAATATAAATGAGAATTTACTAATCAATAATCCATAAATATTATTGAGTAATATAATAATAGTATATAATAAATAATAATAATATATGAATAAATAGTAATTGTAATTGTAAATATATATTTATAAATGATAGAGTTATTATTATTACTTAATAAAATGTATATATAATAGGCACGTAAAACAAACATTACATATTTTTCAATAATATTCATCTTCTTCAATTTCATCAAACATTGAAATTGTAGGTTATTTCCAATTCTTTTTTGTTTCTTCATCAACTAAGGTATTTATTAAATGTATCATAAAGGCTTCTAATTTATAATATAATGGTTATTAATATCTTAATTCATAATTCCATTCTTTCTAGCTTTATCAAATATTATAAATACTTCATCCTTCTTTCCAATAGCAATAGGAGAATATTTTTCTGCAATTCTTGCTATAGCTTCCATAAACTCAATCCATTACATTTAAAATAATCTATCACTTTCTAATTCATCAATTTATGTAAGTGTTGATAAATTGAATGCTAAATTTACATCTCTTTCAACAAAATTTTCATCATATAAATTAGCTTTATTGCAAATATCTTTAAGTTCATCTAAACACATAAATGGTGGTTAACCTGGTTTAACTTTTTTAGATGAATTTCTCATATAAACATAATCAAAAACCCATTTATATTTTTTACATACATCATCACATTATTCTATAAAATATCTTTCTGCTCTCCATTTATGACAATCAAATTATGACATATGTGGCATACATTAATCTAAAATCATTTTAGTAGCTTAAACAATATTGATTTATGGATTAAATCTCATATATTTATCATCTGATACTCTAACTAAGAATTCCATCATTTAATATCTAACCAATGATCTTTCTGGATTTCTATAATTACCCTTATAATCAATAGAAGATGCACTACAAGTTGCAATAAATTTAAGATCTACATCAGCTAATTTTAATTATTTTTAATCAATTAATTAACATTGATTTACAAAATCAGATGTTGGATTAACAGACATTGAAAATACATCTCCTGTTGGATTTACACTAGCATAAAATCTATATGTTTCTCTCATTGGTTTATATGCTTACCATAAGAGTTCTTTAACTTAATCTTATTCTTCTTATTTTTTAACAAACTTAGAAATTTTACAACATTACCAATCACGTTCAAAACATTTCCTTAATAAATCTTCTGTATCAAATTTATATTTTGGAGCCCATATTGATATTGGATATGTCCAAATTCTTTTTTATTTTTTCCTTTTGGCAGGAATATAGATGGGATCTTATGTTCTTGGTAAAACATCATAATTTGGATACCAATCTTCAATAACAGGTTTGGATTTAGGATATGATTCAAAATTGGTTTCATCAATTAACACATTCACAACCTAATGATGAAGAGATTGAGAACCTAATCAGCTATGCTAACTTTAGTTCTGAATTTCTCAATATGTTATTTTATAGGAACAGATTGACTAGCAATTTATATAGCATTGGCAGTATAAAAGTATTCAATATCTCCAGTTGGAATCATTCGATGAGTTCTAAAATGACCATGCTAATCAGGTTTTCCTAAAAAGATAGGTTCATAACCTTCATAATCAAAATGAATAAATATAGGTTCATCAGAACAAGCTCCACTTTAATCTATATAATATATAAATATAATATTTATACTTGGAATCCATTCAAAAGTAGCCATTTACCAACAATCACATATCCAACAAACATCTTTAACTTTTTCAAATCTTGATGCATGATCATAAGGTTTAGGATGTGGCATAACTCCTCTTATACGTTATTCAATATGTATTGAATTGAAATTCTTCATACTAGAATCAATAATTAAAAATCCTTTTGAATCAACAAATCCAAAATTTCCTCTAAAATGAAATCCATAAATTGAATGATTTTATTTCAATGCTTCTTATATAATAGTACAATCTGTAAAAGTAAAACTATTAGCTGATAGATCTAAATGTTAAATAGATTTATTTTCAATAATAAAATCTTTTAATGCTGGAGCAATTACATTACCACATCCAAGTAAATTATATGAGAAATCTAATACTTTAATATTTTTATTATTTTATAATGCTTTAAATATTTCTACACCACCAGAACCTTTAATTGAATTCCAACGTAAATATAATTCTAATAATGTATCATTAGATTCTATTAATTATTTTAAACTTTAATGTGCATTATTTGTTATTTTATTTTTTGATATATTCAAAGTTTCAACTGAAAGATTCTTGTTCATTGCTTTACATAATTCAATTATTAATTAATCTCCTAAACTATTATCTTCTAAATTCAAAATCTAAATCCTTTATATTATATATCAATTTACTTGCATTATTATAATGGTAATATTTTTAAAATTGAATCTAAACCTTTCTCTCCAATTAAATTTGTTTAAAATTCAATCTTCCTTGCTTATTTACTAATTAAAGGCATTAATTATGAAGCACCATATTCTTTTATTCTATTATGATTAAAATTAAAATCTTAAATAGCTGGTAATATTCTAAGTCCTTCTGAAAGCATTTCCACATATTTATCTCCAAATTTTTAGTTCTGTATAGAAAGTGAATTACGATCACCTTTCAATTTAATTAAACCCATTTTACATGGTAATATCTTTAATCTTTCAGATCTCTATATCAAATTAGTCTATACAGAATCTATTATTTATGATAATCTTTAAATACTTTATATATTCTCAAATTAGTTCTATTCCAAAATTCTCTTTATATTTTTAAATGTATGGTAATAGGATCTGTATGCATCCTCACCTACCAACTCTTTAGGTTTACGATCTTCATAAGGTTCCTCATTATTATATGTAAGACTCCCAAACACCTCTTTCTAATCAATATATTCAATTCATTTAACATCATTAATGAGATCCTTTTCTTTAGTTGGTTATTGGATCTTGTAATATTGTCTGTTATAGCGTTTGGGCATACTCACATCATCCAATCCACTTAAATACGGCAGTTACTTTGCAATTGAAATCTTTGGTAAAGCCATTGATCTCATTGAATATTTAGCCTACATAGACTTAAACTCATACTAACTTCCTGCCAGTCTCACTTTCTATTGTAGTGATTTGAATATCTTCCATTTTTTTAAATATAATAAAAACAAATAAATTAAACCAAAATTCTCAGTATCAATTACCAATCTCAAAGGTTTCTTTATCACTTTCATTAGTATCATCCTTTCCTCTTCTATCTATTACTTATTCAGTCAAAGTCTTTATAAAACTCTTCCTATTAATTTTCTTTCTTTCAATCGTTACAGATTTTGATATTCCATATAAGTTTTGTTATTCATCACTCTTTTTTTCTAATCTCTTTCTATTTTAAAACTCTCCATATTGTATTTAAACTGGTCTTACATCAGACAACTTATTTAGTAGTTGATCACCATACTTATGATATCCAAATTAAAAAAGGCAATATTGTTTCTAGTTCTTTATCAGATTTATCATAAAAGAAATCCTTAATCTTAAATCCATTCTCAGGATTCATAATAAAAGAGAAAACTGAATTCTAAATGTTAAAATAATATTATTAGTACATCAACAATAATAATATCTTTAAGATCTCTTCCCAACTTAGTTAAATCCTTAGTTAAACCATTTTTTAAAGGTGTACAACTATCTCTAAATAATCTTTCAATTGCTTTTCTATCTGGATCAATATAATCCATTACAGGCATGGCATATTCCTTTAAACTAGCTGTCCATAATATAATATCATAAAAATGATTAAGTTAATCAAAGAATTGTTTAACACCAGGACGAACAATAACAAATACCTTAAAATTCTGTTATTAAACAACAATCTAGTTCTAATATATCGATTACATCAAGAGCCAAATCATAAGAATCAAAATGTTAAAATTAACTATGCACTAATGTTTCATCTAAATCCAAAACAATTATTTTCCTTTGACCCTATATAAAAATCCCAGTCTCATACAATAAATGAAGATTTTGGACTATCTATTTCTGGATGATATTAATTCTCTAACTTAGGATTCTTTTTGAAATATTCAAAACAAGAACACAATCTAGATAATAATGATCTTTTTTCTTGAGGTTAAGAGTAAATGATTTAATTATTTTACATATATTTATTTATATATAAATATAATCTTATCAATTTATAAAGTCAGTCAATTATCTTCTAAATGAATGTCTACTTATAGATTATTTAATATCAATCTAATCATCATCACATATTATTTTCACTTATATCCTTCTATTAAAAGATACTCTCTTAGGAGATACAGTGTCAATCTTTTTTGGAGATAAAGTAATTGAAGATTGTAAAGGTGCAAGTATAACATGTTTATTGTTTCGAATAACTTATTATTATTCTACTTCGACTGATTCAAAAAAATCAAATATGTCTGAATGTTTACTGCTACTGTTTGATCCTTTTCTTTTCAAAATACTCTTAGGTTAACTACTCTCCTTTGTAGATATACCTTTATCATCAATTTTTCTTAATAGTCTTTATTATAAATTTGGTGACTCCTTGTTGAAAGTAACTTTTTTATCTTTGAAATTATTAATAACTCTTTAAGATTAAGATTCATATACTTAATCACAAAATCGACCAGATAACATAGCATCTTAAACTCTACTTGTATTAGGAATAATTTAAAGAGATCTGAATTATTAATATATTTCAGGTAGAAATTGAAATCTAGATTGTTATCTAGAATTTGAATCATGTATTTTGTTATCTGATGGTCTATTGTACATTAATAAATAAAATAAATGTTTTTTTTCTAATAAATTGATTAAATTTAGAGAGCAAGAAGATATTATTATTATTCAATATTAAAATAATTCATAATTAATTAAATTCAAATATTGAATTTACTGATTCATTTGATAAAGAGACAGAATACTTATAGTATATATCACATATATTCTAAAACATCATACATATATATTTGAATGAATATATAAATAAATAGGGTACTAAACCATAAAAAATTGAGCCAATTATATCAAATAATAAAGTACTCTATCAAAAATATCAACCATGATCACGGAAAAGTGAGTCAGTAGTCTTAATATCAGTTCATCTTTTTATTAAATGGAGATTTCCCAATAGTAATAAAAGATAAGAAATTCATTTATGAGATTATAAGTGAAGAGAAGATATATAATAATATATTTCCACTAACATTTTTTATCAAATATGGAACCCATAAATAAAGTTCTATTATCACTTTAAAAAAGCAGATATTAACTATATTATGCTTAAGTTTATTTTATATTGGAAATACTATCAATACAAAATAGAGAGAATAAACAAATAATATGAACTCTAATGATATAATGATAGTAATTACAAATTAAATCAGCAGAAATTTGGATGAATGTTAATCTTTAAAATTCTTTTTCTAATCTACATAATTTGTATAGTAATATGTAGATATTAGAATAAATTGATATAATTTCTATATCATAATGACTATGTTTAAGAATATTAGACATCAATATTTTTATATTCTTCATGTAAAAGATAGATTACAACTAGAAATATTAAATTATATGTATACCATTAGATACAGAGTATTAATTAATTTTAGATGATGTATAAAATAATAGGGGCTCCAATCAAACCGGTAATAAATCTTTAAGTCCAATTTACCATTAATTAATTAAATGTTTCATGAGTTTCTATAAGAGTTGGGTACATTGAAAAATGCAGAACTTCCATTTCCTTTCCGTAACTAATTCAAAATAAAAGAGAATTTCATTAATCCTAATAGCAAACATTTTGACTCTATAGCCTAAAAGTTACTAAAATCATTAATATTATATTAGATTATTATCTGAAGAGAAGGCTGGTATTAAACGAAAATGGGACAAATAATGTAAGATGATGTTTATTTGGATCTTGGGTAAATTCTTTTAATTGAAAAACAAAAAGACAATAAACCCAAATTAAGAGGAATGGGTATAATTGGCATCAATTCTTTAAATTGATGAAACTACATTAAAATAAAGATGGATTACATTAATCAATCCAGTTTCTAAGAGTATTAATTGGGATCCAGAAGAAGATGAAATAATTAAGTCACTAATGAAGTGAGTTTATTTATATATATAATATATAGTGAATAAGATGAAAAGCATATATGGACACATATTGCACTTGAATTATATAATCAAAATAATGGATAATTCATTAGAACACCTAAATAAGTTAGAGAAAGATGGATGAATTACTTAAATCCAAAACTTAAAAAGTAACCTCACTTATTAAAAACAATAGAACTAATTGGAGTCAGTAAGAAGATCTTCAATTATTAAATACAGTTGTCAAAAATGGAAAGAGATGGTCACTCATATCTACATTACTTGAAGGTAGGACTGAGAACTAAGTTAAAAATAGGTATAAATTAACACTATCATTTTATAGATTCAAAAGTTTAATATAAAAAATATATAAAGATGAAGAAGATGATGATATTGAGGAATTACAAGCAATTAAAGAATATTTGAATAAATAAAATATAGAGTAAGAATAAGAACCTCAAAAAGAAGAACCTTAAATTAGAACTTAATATTCAAGATAAGCAAAATTAAAATTTAATCTAAGAGACAAGAAAAAAGATATTATTCAAGAACCTCCCTAAATAGTAGTATCTTAAGAAATATAAACTAAAAAGAGAAAGATTAGTTCTTAAATCAAAGATTTTCTTAACATAGCTGATCCTGTAATATAATAATCATAAAAATTATAATAAACTCAAAAGACAAAATAAAAAGAAATTAAATCTAAATAATAATAATAATAATAATAATAATAATAATAGAATACAAGATAATAATAATTAGAATAAATTATCATTAAATAAAATGATGACTAATAATTATTAGAATAATCATCTTTTCAACTTGATCAATAATAAAAATTAGTTTCTTAATAATATTAAATACCTTAATTATAATTAAATGAAAATAACAAGAGAGATTTATCAACACCAAACACCTTATCTTATTATTTTCAACCATAACTTTAACAAATTGAAGAATTAAAGAATGATCAATTTAGATTAAAATAAGTTTAAATGTCTCCTATTTAATAATAATAATAATAATAAAATCAAGTACTATATTAAGGTTTTCGTCCATATCAAGAAGAAATTCCCTAATAAATATAATAAACTCCTGTATAAATGTTAATGGGATAATATTTTAAGAATTATCCATAAAATTATAATCTTATTTCACCATTCCCATAAATTAATTAAACACCTATGGTTTATACACCTGCACAACCAATGTATATGTATAATAACAACAATCCATATATGGGTATGTCACCCTTACTCATACGAAGTCCATATCAAGAAATGTCCCCTAGTGTATAACCTTAATTACCATCTTTGTAATAATAGAATTTGTGGTAAACTCCACAATAGACAACTATTGATTAGATGTAATGTGATTAGTTAAAACAATAATAGTTTGTACATATATATATATTAATTAGAATACAAATTTGGAATTTCTAAAATCTAATAATTTACTTAATTCATGGATTAAAAAAAGAACCAATGAAAAATAAAGTTAACCATTTTAAGACTCATTACAATCACTTGATTAATGATATATTTAAATGTATTAAATTTTATATATCATTAAAAATATTATTACAATAAGTAAATTTCTATATAGATTACTTAATATTTATTGTTATAAATATGTTCTAAATAATTTAAAAAATAAAAATATTATATTATAAATATGAAATTTCTATCTACATTGCAACTTTTCAATTTTCATAAAACATAATTTATCTATAAAAAAAAAGAATAATACTACTGATTCTATTTCTATAATAAATTTATTTATTTTTTATAGAAAGAATTTATTAAAATCTATGATTATAATTTTTAGGAGAAAAGTGAATTATAAATTATAAAAATAATCAAAGCAATATTAATGATTATTATAAAAATTCATTATCTTTTTTTAATCCGTTTACTTTACTTTTCAATTCTATTCATGAACTTATTTATAGTGTCTTATTCATCTTTTGTTAAATAAGTACTATTTAGATTGAATTCTTTTGACAATTAGTTGAACAATTATTTTTCTTATTCTTATTATTTTTTAGTAAAATTTCGGATAATTTCCTTTCTATCAAGATTATAATCGTATATCTTTTTTGATTCTTATTTAGATAAAGTATTGTAAGCCTCACTAATCTCTTAAAATTGAATGATTGCTTAGGTCCTATTGTTCATATTCTTGTCCTAACTTAGTTTAAAATATATTATCTTACTGGATGCCATTCTAATGCCAATTTATGGTAAGCTTCCTTTATTTATTGCTATTCAGCATCTCTTTAAAGTCCTAATGTATTATAATGATTTTTCATTGTTTTATCATAAATTAATCATCAAATCAAATCAGAATTTATTACTTTATCGAGATTTTAGAAATTCTGGAACTTTTATTAATAATTTTAATTTAATATAATTATTTGTATTAAGAACAATTAATAATCAATCTTCTGTTGGATTACCTAGAATTTAGAAGTTTTTTCCTTTGAAATCTCCAGCCTATCCTCTTAATTTAACATATTCTGAAAAGTCTCTTTGATTAGCAGAGAAGGCACCAATAATTTATGATACTAATTATCTTTTTTATTCTCTAAAAGATATATCAATATATAAATTACCTTTTTTCTCTTGTTAATTAATAATTATAAGCTTTTTCTCTACATTCTCCTCCTCTATCTTCACTTTATTTATTTTTTGCAGACAATCTAGCATTATAATCAGTCAAATCTCTCTTTTAATCTTAGATTCTATTATCTAAACCTAAAATAGCAGCATTTAATTAAGCAAGAGCATTATTTAAACTGGCTAAGTCTTTATCAAAATTACCCTTTTCTAACATGAACATATTCAATCTTTTTTATTCAGCCTTTGTTTCTAAAGCTTTACTATCTTCAATCTATTTTAACATGAGATCACATAGATTAACAATTCTATTAACTGTAGGTGAGTTTTAAAAATCTTCAGATTAAGCAGAACTAGCAATTTCAGCTAATACATTGAATATTTTAGAATAACTCTTTTTAATTTCAAATTTCTCTAATTTAATTAATATATTATATATATACTTGCTTATTCAGATGCATTAATAAAGTAATCTCTAACTTTTTACCATTATGATTCATTATTTAATTATAAGAAACTTTAACTTTTATCTGAAAACATTCTTCTAACTGTTTCAATAACAAATGTTGCATAATCATGTTCTTCTACTTTTTTATCAAATTCAGCTTTTTCTGTTTCTCTTTTCTTTACTAAATCAGCTAATTTCTTTTCAGTTTCTATTTTCCATGCATTTTTAGCATCTGCTTATCCTTATTTATATGATCTTAATGGTTCTAATTCATCTAAAATTGATTGAATTTCAACTGTTCTTCTTTCTAAATTAGCACTTTCTTATTATAAAACTTTAATATCTTCTGTGCATTAATTTTAATATTCATTATTAGCTTTATCATCTTCTTTTTATTCATTTTCAATTGATGTTTCAAGATTTCTCATTATTTCTATAAAACGAGCAATAGGTTCACCTGTACTCATTTACATTTATAATGTATCAATCAATGTTCTACCAAATTCATCTTCATCAAATGCTCTGAATTAATCATATTTGTCTGCTATAGCTAATGCTATTAAACAAAGCACAAAAATTTTCATTAATATATTCATTAAAAACGAATTAGAAAATTCAATTAAAACTCCTTAAAAACATAAATAATAACATTTAACCAAAAATACTGATAATGCAAAATGATATTTATAAAACACAATTTGTTATTAAAAATTATTTAATTCTGCAAAACTTAAATAAAAGTAATAGAAAATTAAATATTTATCAAATTTTTATAATCATCTTATTTGAATCTATATAACTATTCATATGTTCTCATTCAAATATTATTTTTATTATTTTGAAATCAATGAAAACTTATATATTTAGATTGAAAGTTGATAATGCTTAAGATCTTAATGATTCAAAGTTGTTATGGTAAAACCAAGACAGCAATACAATTAACATAGCTAAATTATAGTCTGTTTATGACTAAGTAGTTTTTTTTTAAATAAAGACAAAACCAAATACAATAAAGTATTGGTATAAGAATTCTTAATAAGAAGAGGAACAATAGAGAAGAAAAATTAATTTAAAGGATGGTCATTAAATCTAAATTGATAAATTTAATTGTTATAATGTAGTCTTAAAATCCGATATTAAATCGTAGGATCATTTACAATATACATTTATGTACTAATAAAATGAATAGAGACGGAAAATACTATCTTTTAATAAACAGAATTTTATTCATGTACCTAATTAAAATAAAAATCCTCAATTTTTAGTTGAACATTAATAATAAGATTAAAATTATATAGAAGTTTTATTTGATGTACTTTTATCAAACATACCTTAACTTGGAAACTCAATTTTATTGTAAATCAAAGAAAATGATTTAGAATATTGTTTATTTTATGACTTTAGTCTATATAAATCAGAATAAAATATTTAATTCAAAATATTATATAGGAAATTAATTGGGTCTGATGATATCATTTTTTATAAATATTAAACTTTTGCATAAGAAGTTGAAAAGCAATCAACTAGATTGGATGATCTTATCTAAAAGTCTTAAATATTAGACGAAAATGTAAAATCTGTTAATGAATTAAATTCTTAATTCACATAGATTGGCAACTTTTTTTCAGTAATTTACTAATCAACGTAACAAACAATAGAGTCATAAAATATATTTTCAACATAAATTATATAAAACTCAAGAAAAAAGTAAGAATAGCAGTTTTGTCGAACCTAACAAATAAATAAATATGATAATGAAAAGAAATAAAATCTCTAACAATAATAAAATAACTAAATTAAAAAGGATATAGAATTTAATAAAATTAAAGAAAATTTCAAAACTTAGTAACAAGATTTTCACCAAAGTGATGATGAAAAATTAGAGTCTACAGCTCAGTTGTAACCAATTATCATCGATACTAATATGGATAAACAAGACTATCAGAAATTAATTTTAAAAATATAAGAATAAGATCAAATGATCAAAAGTTTAAAACAAGATTACAACCAATAAATATCCAAATTAATGTTATCAATTACAGATTTGAACCTTTAATTGAAAAAAGAAAAAGAAGAGATTGAACAATTAAAATAAAATAATAGCTTAAAATTTATTTAGAATTATAGAAATCGAAGACTCAATACTAGTTAATATTTATCTAAATTATAATCTAAGTCAACAGTTTAATTTATGAACCTTAATCCTGTTATTTAGTAAGCAAAGATTGAAAATTTTAAAGAATGTTAATCATTTAGATAAACAAATAAAAGTCTAATTTAGATTGATTAAAATTAAAATAATTAAAAAAAAAACAAAATTATAATTAAGGAAGTGAATAATCATAATCAATAATTTAAAACTGAAATTTGAATTAATTATTTAATTAACAAAATAAATTTATACATTAAATTAAATATATTCTCACAAATGTAAGTTAATCTAAATGCTCCAAGATTAAAAAAAATATCATTTAATCTAAAGAGACATTTCTTAATTAAATTATTGCAAAAAAATCAGAAAATATAAATTTAAATATCGAATACATTACAGTAAATTAATATTTTGGTTTTTTTTTAATCATCTAATTTGAATTTGTAATATTTATTAAATAATTCATTATATTTAAGATTCGAAAGTTGATTTAAATTCTAAAAAATCAATACCTCCATTACAGTTTTTATCAAAATACTGGAAAATTAAGCTTGCATCTTCATTGTTAATTTTTGAGTTAAAAAATCTAATAATTGTTAAATAATATATATAGTTACCTGAGAAATTTAACAAATTCAACTAGATCGAGTACTTAATTGATATCAGTATCAAATTATTTAAATAGTTTAACTAAACTTTTTTATTCTTCCTCTATTGTATCTTTAATTTTCTTTAATTCTATTTTCCATTTAGGTATTTAAATTAATGGGCTATTTTCATATACAATATCAGGTTTAATTTCTTATAAGCTTAATCTAACTCTATGTTGTTAAAGACATCTTTAAAACTCTAAGAAATTAATTTAATTAGTCATGTCAACATCAATCATATTAAAAACAAATTCAATTTATTATCTATTGAGTTTTGGATCTATTTCATTCAATAATAGTTATAATTCTTTGAAAGTTAGGAATTAATTATCTTGAATTTATAGCTTTTTAAAAGTTTCCAATAAATCAATTTATTTGACAACAATTATTTATCTAAGTTCATTTATTATGAATTCAGCTTATGCTTCCATATTTATGACTTTATCTACATGATCTTTAAACTTTGGATAAATTAATTAATGTCTATAGAGATCATTCCAACCCATACGTTTATCTTCTTCTACTTCAAGACATTTTTATATAAAATCTTTAGCTTCTGCAGAAATATAAGATGGAAATTAAACTGGACATTTCAATATCATATTAAGTAATTAGGGTACAGAATTTGCAATCCATGGAGTTCTTCTGAATATGCATTCATAAAATATACATCCAATTGACCAAATATCACATTTACTTGTATATGATTCTCTCATTAAAATTTATGGTGCCATATAAAGTGGAGTTCCAACAACAGATTCCATTATATCTCTTTAAAAATTAGAAATACATTTAGCAAATCCGAAATCTAATTTATAATTTAAATTACCTCCTAATTTAAAAGTATTTTGATGAACAAGAATATTAGCAGGTTTCAAATCACGATGGATAATACCTTATTATAATAATTCAATAAAGCCATTCAGAATATCTGTTAAAATTCTTATTGCTCCTACTTCTGTTAAATATTATTATTTTTTTAGATAAGTACCTAAATCTCCATCTTTACAATATTCTTGTACTATATAATAATTATTTTATGATTCAAGTGTATCTAATAAACGAACTACATTGTTTCCTTTCAGTTTTTGCATAACTGATAATTCTCTTCTTAAACCTTCCATGAGATATTTATCATTTAGTATATTTTTTTTTGGAAGCATTTTAATAGCAACTTATCTATTATTTGTTGTATCTATTCCTTTATATACTTTTGCAAATGATCCTGCTCCTAGAAGATCAGTACTTAAGAGTTTATATTTATCAATAGTCTTTTCATTCATTATTAAATATAATGTAGATAAATCATTTAGTTTCTGGCCATTTCTCATTGATTCTATCTGCAGCCCTTGTTGTGTTGAAATGTTCAAGGGCATCCTTGATTCCTTCAGCTCCTTGTAATAATACTCCTCTTGGAATACGTTTATCAGGACATAATCCTTTTAATTTTATGATATTTTCTCTTTCCTATCTGAGTACAGTTTGCATTTTCATCATTTTGGAAACAAAAGAGATTTTTGATTTGGTTATATCAATTTATTTTTTAGTAATTTGTTGTAATTTTCCTGAGGGACGACTATTAGATTAGGATTATCCCATATTTTATTATCCGGTTATAACTTTAGTAATTGGTATCTCATCCTCTGAATCTTCTATTTTTTCACCAGGTCTTGGTTATAAGACATAATTAAGCATCTCAGTTACTTTTTCTGTTACAAATGGTATTGACCATGAAAAAATATCTAAAAAGTGAGGTAGTAAATATGGATGTTAAGAATAACCAAATTAAGATATATTAAGTGTGCAATTTTCAAATTTTAATATGGCTGCCTTATTATTATAAACATCGCAATAATTAGGAGCACTAAATATAGTCAATACTTAAGGAAACTCTTTTATTTTTTCATTGTATTTATACAATCTATAACCTTCTAATTAAGCTTCATGAGCTCTAATTAAACATATGAATTTATTATTGTCTAAAAATGGTTGAACTGCCTTTTCTCCAAAAAACCAACTGCAACCTCTTGTATCATTACCTCTATAATGAATTTCATCATAAAGATCCTCATTTTCAACTGGATCAGCCCATAAAATATCACAAAATAATCCTGCTTTTGGTGGTTCTCTAAATCTATCTATTCTTTCAACATCTGCTAACTAATTGCATATTATTCTATTCATACGGATTTTAAATCTGGAGATATTCCACCATGTAAACATAAGAATTTATTATTTATTAAGGCCACTAAAGGCATATTGTCAAATGATGCCATGATAGCTTCATAGACTTCTTAATCATATTTGTATAGGCATTCATCTCTAAAATTGAAGTAGCTTGTTAATTATTTGCATTCATGATTTCCTCTAAGAAGAAACACTCTTGTTGGATAATAGATTTTCATAGCATACAATAACACTACTACTTCTATTGAAAAGGAACCTCTGTCAACATAATCACCTAAAAAAACATGTAAATACACAAATAATCATACATATTTTCCTTATTCTGGATCACCTCCCATCTCTAATACTTTCATTAAATCATAGTATTATCCATGAATATCTCCCACTACAGTAAGTGGATCATCAACATAAATTACATTACCTTCATTTTTTAAATGATAATTGCACATATCAACTAATTTCATTAACTAGCTTTTTGTTATCCTTCCTTCCTTGAAAAGGTGTTCTTTCAATAATTTCCAGTTAGGTTTCTCATCTATAAACAGTAACTCTTCACTTAATGGTCTATGAGGTGGAGTGGGTATCGTATTTACTTATCTATCCCCTTTTGGGTCTTTTAATAAATCCATTAATTATTTTAACTAAATAATGGATGTGAAAAATTACAATGGTTGGCGATTCTGTCCAAGATGCAAGAATCTACTCAAACCATATCATGATGGAGATGTTACTGAAATTTTACAATTTAAATGTAGAAATCAAGATTGTGGAGACAATGGAATCATTGAAGTCAAAATTGATAAAACATTAAATAAAAATGCACTCTTGCTTAAAAAAGATTATCAAGCAGCAAAAGCAATAGATATCACTGATAATACACTTATTCTTGATCCATCAATGCCAAGAAAAAGAGTTATTTGCAACAAGTATACATTCTTATATTTATTAAGATGCAATTATGACGAAGCAATCTATTTTCTTAAAACAGATAAGAATGAGAAAGAAATTATTATTCAATACATTTGTGCCAATAAAACTCCTATATGTGGAAATAAGTGGACGTAAATCTATTTGATAATTATATATTAGTTAAAAAGAAATGAATGAACCTAAATTAACTTTATAATGATAATTTCACATTAAAATTTATATTTATTTTTATCCGTTAATTATTTGTCATATGAATACAGCTCTTAGATAACCATTATCATCACATAACTCTATTGATAAAAGAGAAAATAAACCAGATTACAAATCAGATTTGAAATCATTTTCATTTATCAAATCTAATACACTAAATGTATAATCATAATAACAATCATAACAATAGATATTATTATAATAATAGTAACAATAATAATAACAATAGTAATAATAATAATAACAATAATAATAACAATAGTAATAATAATAGTAATAATAATAATAGTAATAATAATAGTAATAATAGTAATAATAATAGTAATTATTATAGTAATAAATAAATAAAACTCCATCTTAAACTACTCTTACTACAAATACTAATAACAAAATCAATAATTAAATTTAAGATTTAGAAACATTTATTAAAGAAATTGATAGATTATAATTAGAAAATTAATAATTAAAAGTCAAGGCCTAAGAACCGTAATTAATTATATAATCAGATCCTAAAGTAGCCATAGAGAATCAAGATCTTAAAGTAAGAATAATTATAAATATTTAATAGAATTAAGTTGATTATCATAAATAAAAATATGAATTATAAGAAAAAACACACAATGAAACTGTCAGATCAATGGATTTGAATTGGAAATAAGATGTTGTTACAATGAAATTTTAGATGGAACAATAAGAATCAAAGCATAGACAAGCACTTAAATAAGAATAAGTGTAAGCTAAACAAGAGATTGCTAGACTTTAATAAAATTTAACATAAATATCAAATTCTGAGAATAAAAATCAAAATTTAGTACAAGTTTTGGTAAATTATTTAATTTAATAATATAGGAAAGGTAATTAATAAATCTAAAAAAAAGTAATAATATTTTAGAAGAGAAACTATCCTAAGCTATTTAATAATTTGATTCTTAATCTAAAGATCAAGAATTCACTTTATTGAAATAATAAGCAATAATTACATCATAGGAATAACATGTTAGTGATTTGAAAAGTAAATTGGGATGTTAAAGAGATTAAAATTAAGGTTTAAATAATGAATTAGAAAGAGTGAAAGAAATAACAGAATAAAAAAAGTAAAATGAAAATATGTTAACAAATAAAATAAAATAAGTAGAAAGTGATTTTGATCATTTACAATAGACATATCAATAACATAAGGAATAATTATAATTGAAAATAAATGAATTGACTGGTATGTATGGTAAATCTCAAGAACAAATTTGTTTGTTGTAATAGTAATAGATAAGAGAACAAAATTTAATAAAGAGATTGGAAGTGAATTTGGAAAATGAAGAAAAGAATCACGAATAAGAAGTGAAAGATATTCATAAATCAAAATAATTATTGATTGAATTTTTGGAATAAGAATTAGTAGGATATAAGGAATAGAATCAATAATTAAAATTAGTAAATTAAAAGTTAGAAAATCAGCATTAGGAATAGTAATAATATTTTGGTAAGAATTTTCGAGAATTGGAATGTAAAACCAATATGTTAGGAGAAGAATGTAGTAGATTGAATAATATAATAAAATAAAAGGATGATTAAATTTATAGATTATAGGTTCAATTAAAAGATTTGATGAATTTAAATGGTAAGAATCAGAATCAAGAAGAATTGTTAGAATCATTATAAATAAAAGAAGGAGAAATAAATATATTGAAATAATAGAATGAAAGTTTAATAAATGATTTATCAAGATAAACGGACAATTACAGAAGTTTGGCTGGTTAACATAAACAATTATAGAAATTTGCAGAAGATGCAAAAATGAATAATATAACTATGAATGAGTTCATGAATAAATGTGAACTTTAAGAAAGAGAAGTAGAAAGATTAAGAATGAAAGTTTTAGAGAAATCCTAATTATTAGAAAAAGTTTAGAAAGAGAATTTGGAGTATTAGGCTAAATTGAAATCAAAGTTAAGATGAAAATTATTACTATATATATATATATTAATAAATTAAAGTCAAAGTATTATACAGCATTTGTTTTGTTTGGTTGGCTATCGTTCTCAAAGTTATAAAATTCCAATTCTCAATTGGATAGATTTTATGAATATCAGGTTTAAAAGTAACTACATATTGACCTTTACCTCTTATGATGGGTTATGATTACCTGTCATAGTGGGTTTAGGAAGGTTATCACCTATCCTTAAATAAGATGGTTAATGGATGAATGCTTTCATAAAATGGATTATTGGGATAGATATATATTAAGGTTGTAGTGATACATTAAATGGAATTAGATTGAACAAGGTGAACCAAAGATTATTTGTGGCAGTTCGTAAAAGACCATTGAATAAGAAAGAAATCAATAAAAGTAGTATCGATATTGTAGATGTCTCAAGTTAATAGAGTTAGGTGATTGTCAAAGAATAAAGGTATTTCTAAAATATTCATTATCATTTTTAGAACCAAAGTTGATTTAACCAATATATTGAAGAGCATTAATTTTATTTTGATGCAGCCTTTGATGAAAATACCACTAATGAATAATTATATTTGCAAAATGTACGGCCCATTGTTGAAGCAGCATTTAATAAGGCTAAAGTAACATGTTTTGCTTATGGATAAACAGGCTCTGGCAAAACTTACACAATGTAAGGTGATTATCAAGAAAGAGTTCCTGGATTATATTTATTGGCAGCTTATGACATTTTTTGTTAACTAAATAATGAATATTATGGCCATCTTCAAATTGCAATTTCCTTTTATGAAATTTATTGTGGCAAACTTTTCGATCTCTTAAATGAAAGATCTCTATTACAACCAAGAGAAGATGCCAAAGGTAATGTAAATAAAGTTAGTTTACAAGAAAGAAAAGTATAATCTGTAAAAAGTATAATCTGTAGAATAACTAATGAAAGTTATTGAACAAGGAAGTGCATCAAAAATAACAGCATCTAATTCATCAAATAGTGATTCCTCAAGATCTCATGCTATTTTATAAAACACATTAAAAATGGATATAGATCTCATGGCAAATTTTCATTTATTGATTTGGCAGGTAGTGAGAAAGGAGCTGATGTAAGTGATACTAATAAATAAACAAGATTTGATGTAGCTGAAATTAATAAATCATTATTAGCATTAAAAGAATGTATAAGTGCTTTGGATTTGAAATAAAAATCATACTCTATTTTAGAGGATCTAAATTGACATTAGTTTTAAAGGATTCTTTGATTGGAAATTGTAAAACAGTTATGATTGGTAATTTTTCACCTTCTAATTCATCATCTGAACACATTCTCAATATTTTAAGATAATCTGTTAAAATGTAGAAATAGTCATAAAATGCATAATCATAATAAGAATAATTTAATCCATTTAAAAATAATCCTTTAAAAAATTATTAAAATTAAAATCTATTTCAATAACCTTAACTTTTAAATTTATAAAATTAGGTAACTCGAATGATGGTATCATAATAATCCTAATAAACTACATGTACTTTTTAAAATTATATGTAACCTACACCTCCTTAACTAGTTATTCCTTTATAATAATAATAATAATTACAATAACAATAACAATAACAATAATAATAATTCATAATGAATAATTCTAAAAATAAATAATCTTAAAGTAAACCAACAACTTAAATGTAAGAGCCACGATCTTAGATGAATGAAAATCTATTTCCAGGATTAATCGAAAAAAAATCGAGTATATAAATTAATTATTTAGAGCTTAATTAATCTATAGAAGAAGATTTAATGAAGATAGGTCAAAAACATGAGTAATTAATTAGTGTAATTCTTGAAGAAGAAGAAAATATAATCTCGACTCCCAGATCTCACAATGGCTAGATGGTAGAATTAGTGAAATAAGTAAAATATAATATTCATAATTAGGAAATGATGTTATTACATAATATAGATCAGCCTGGATCAAATGTAGTTGAATATGTAAAACGACTTGGATAAATTTTCTCAACAAAGATAGAAGAAATATAAGCGTCAACAAATTTAGATTATAATTGCAATTATCAACATTTAAATCTCATTTATCTGAAGAAGAAACACTATAGAAATAATTCTATTAATAAAGATAATAAATATCTTAGTAAGAAATAGGATATTCTGATATTTTTAAGTGATAATTAATAATAGAATTTTATTATATCATTTTTTTATTAATGCATTTGACATTTCAAATTTAACATACATATTAGCTTACTAATCCAAATAATTAGCAGCTGTAAATACTTTTGGAATATTTTTTCTTGCAGTTGTATTTAAATCTAAATTATTAGATTCAGTATCTTCAAAAACTCTTCTTGGAACTATTCCAGCTAATAAATCCACTTCTCTAACATTAGAATGTATAAAAGCACTTAAATTCATTATTGCTACACCATGATTATTTCTATTAAATTATTTTTTTTGTTATTCTTCTAAAATTGGTTCTCCTAATTTTACTTCCTTTTTTTTATTGTCTTTTTTTGCATCTTTTTTTACTTCTTTCTTAACTTCTTTTTTATCGTCTTTCTTTTATTCCTTTTTTGGTATCTTTTTACCTGTTTTAGGATCTACTGTAAAATCAGGTTCAGGTGGTTTGTTTTTCTCTTCTTCTATTTATAACCATTTCTCAATATCAAATAATTATAATTCTTCTTTAACATCATTTCTCACAATTTCATCTTTATCATGCAATTCAAATTTTAAAGGTTTAGTCTCAAAATGTTTTGCAATATCCATAGTTCCCAATAAAAAAATATGTTTAGAATTAAAATACATGTTTTGCATTTAAACTTACATATCAGTTTTTATTATAGTTCCATCATAAAATTCATATTAGACATAACATAATTCATATGATTTTTACGCTTAAATAGGTATATTTTCACATGATACTATTTCCACTTAAAATGGATTAAGTTTTGCCCTTAATTACTCATGTAATAATGGTTTATCACTTTAAATATTAAATTTAAAATCTAGTATTTCCATGATTTTCATTTTAGAGAAGGCAAATTCGAACTTAAATATTAATATATTTATATACACTTGGAGTATTGAGCATTAAACTATAATCAAACTAAAATTCTTGCATAACTTTCATATCATCTGCATTTACAAAATACATGTATAATTTTTTTTTTGATAATACTTCTGCTAATGAATCAATAAATCTTATTTAATCAAAAACTCTTTCATAAGAATAAGTAACAATTGGTGGATCCTCAGGATTCTATTGAGGTTCACTTTAAACCATATTCCATTAATCAATAAGACCTGTATCATATCTTTCTGTATTATTAGCATTTAACCATTCATACATGATTACAATATTTTAGATATTTTATGTAACAACTTGAAATTGAATTTTGAATTGTACAATATTTTTTAAGATACCAGTGCCGTCATCTTCAGATAAAACTAACTTAATATAAATTTAATGTATTTATTACTTCTTTTTTATTATCCTTCTTAGGTGGCATTAAAAATTTATTGTTTTATTTTCAAATTTAATAATAATGAAGTTTCATCAATTGAGACTAATGGATGTTTCATATTCAAATACTTAGTTAAAGCAAGAAGATCGTCAAATAAAAACAGAAATTGGAAATTTAAGCACATCTAGAGTAAAACAGGATTCAAATATTAATATAGGCTAAAGGAGCAGTGATAAAACAATTTGTTACAGAAGATAATGATACAGGTAGATCATGTAATAATGAAAAGGAATTATTTAAGAAAATGCAGAATTTAGAATTTTAGAATGGGTTATTTTAAATGCAAATGTAAATTCAATATATTTAAATTTAATAGGTAGCATATTCATAAAAGAAAGAATTTAGAAGATTTCACTATCAGATAATAATTATCATAGATTTAACAAGATATTTAGAGTATTTAAAATAGAGTGTAATCTGTTAAAGTAAATAATGATAAAATGTTCGTTAAGAATAAAAGCAGCAGAAAGAAGATAAACATAAGTTCATCATCAAGCAGTAGTGAAGATGCAAGAGCATTGTCGATTGGGTTTAATTATAAAAATAAGTATAAATTTTATAGAATAAAGCTAGGATTAAATGCTTTCAAATTATAAAGAATTATTTGACGTTTGCAATGGACATGAAAAATTAAGTGGATTGTTTTCTAATTATTGTGGAAGCATAAAGACAATAGAAATTGATATAGTTTAATAGAATTTCTAATTACTAATATAGTAATTAATAAAGATGATGATTGATATATTAAGAAGATTTAATTCAATAAAGATAGATTAATTGAAGAATACACCTGATAAATAATAATGTAATTTTGAATTTGGTACATTCAATAAGGAATAAAAAAAGACTTTAAGGACTACTGAGAGTCCATCTTTTAAAAAGAATCAAGATTTAGAAGAAATGAAATTAATATTAAATGATCATTATGATAAATATGAATAAGAAAAAGAGAATAGAGGATAAGATATAAATAAAAAGTAAGATAAAAATGTATAGAATCAAAAGAAATAAATAATTAATAATAATAATAATAATAATAATAATAATAATAATAATAATAATAATAATAATAATAATAATAATAATAAATAAAGAATTGATTTAATCCCAAGTCTAAAAAGGAATGCCAAACTTAGATAATAATAACATAATATTTGATTATTTATAAATCAATAATGTTTTGTTGTAACCCATTCCAATTATATATTTAATGTAGTGTCTTCTGGATTAGAATTTGGAACAATAGTTTATGTATAGTAACCTTCCACTTAATTTTTATTTGCAAATTCAAATCTGCCAACACCATTAGGTTTATTATGCTAAAATGGTCCTCTATAAACTGTTCCATTTGGATAAATCCATTCTCCATCAACAATCTCATTGTTATTCCAAGTACCTCTAAACTATTAAATAAATTATAATAAAATAATACTCTCATAGCAGTGTCATTAAAAACATAAGTACCTTATCCATGTTTCTTTCCTCTTGACCATTATCCTGAATATACATCTTTATTAGAATAAGTGTATAATCCTTCTCCATGTCTAAGTCCTTATTCCCATTATCCATAATATTCTCCTTTATTATTATTATAAATCAATCTTCCAATTCCATGTTTCAAATTTTGTTAGAATTCACCTTCATATCTATCCCCAGAGGGATTGTAAGTGTATTTCCCCTTTCCTTCCCTAACTCCATTCACATATTAACCTTCATAAGTATCACCATTTGGATAACTGTTTCAATACAAAACATTTTTACGTAGCTATTCCTTTGCCTGTATAATCCTTAGTTGAATTTGTGGCACTTCCACCTTCTGGTGTAAATGAAAATGGTTATTATTCCTCTGCCATCTTTTCTTTTGATATTTATTATAAATATTAATTAATTATAACATAAATTAATGATCAAACAAGAATGTATATGTAGATCATTCATGCATACATGTCTTCAAAAAAAATGAAAACTCAAAAAATTATTTTTCTTACATTCACATTTATTATAAACTCCTCCACAAACATAACAAAATTAAAATTTACACAAACAAGTCATATGATTACAACCTTAACTCTTTTCAACCCAATATTTGCATTAAGGACATTATTTAAACTTTGCTCCTTTTATAAAGCTGAAGAATCTATCATCAAAATATTTTTCATTTTTTAATCTAGACTATGTTTTTTGTTTCTCTTGATATTCTTTACATGAAAATCCATTATGATATTCAATTTTGCATTCTAAACAATATTTTTTCTGACAAACAGGACAATCCAATTAGAAACTCTTTCCTACAATAAAAACATATGTGCAATTAGGAGTTGGACACCATGAATACTATTAATATAATTGGTTTTTATACTTAATTTCCAAGACTTTAAACATAAGCTTTAAATGATAATTATTAAAATTCAGATAATTATTTCTAATCTAACACTTCTTTTAAATCTTAATAGATAATTGTCTAATTGCATTAAGAAGGACACTTAATTGGAATCTTTTTATCTCCCATTTAATGGATGCAATATTGATTTAAACATTTCTGATGAAAAATGTGTTAGCAATACAAAGGTGCCATCTCTTAGAATACAATTTTTTCAAGACAAATTTAACAATCGATTTACTTATACTTATCTTCATCAATTATTTATGAGAAATTCTAAGAATTTAGTTTAAAGTTCAGCGCTTAAATAGATTAGTCTTCTTCAAATCTATCAACTATTAAGAATTAACTTACTCTTTCTGTAATTTTTAGATTAATTCATATTTATCTGATTCTTTGTTATAATTTTTTAACAAAGTATTTTATTTAATTATTGAAGAAATTTTTTATTCTAATTCCCATTCTGAATTATTTATAGAATTTCTATCCTAATTCTATTAGGTTTGAAGAATTATTTAACTTTAAATATCTGATGGAATCTATAATATAAAACTCTAGGTTTCTTGAATCTATTCTCCTTCACAAGAGTTTAAAACTTCTCTTTCTAATTCATAACAGAGAATTATAAACTAGACTTAAATTTTAAAGCAATACATCTTTAGATCCTAACAAAGCATCATTATATAACCGATATATTCTTTCCTAATTGTAGAATTTCATACTCATAAACTCATTCAAACTAGTAAAGATATCTAAATTTTATTGAAATAACTCCAAAGAAATAGAATTACTCTTGCCTTACAAATATCCTAATATAAATGATGATATCATCAAATCATCTTCCTAAGGGTAGATAGTTATAATAATACATTTTAGTTAACCAACTTCAATTTGGTTAGTTGTTTCAAGTTTCTTATTTCCAACATTAAATAAAATATAATCCCATATTTTTTATAAAATTACTTTTATATTTAAGGCCTTTAATTAATGTTATTAATATTAAGACTGTACTCGTACAGGATCATGTCTATAGTAGTTACTTACACTTTGCTTCAGCAAATGTAGGCAACCAACCAAGCTAGAATGATTCAGCATGCACTCTGGTCTATAATTAGGAATATGAATCCATTCTATTTCATGGAATGCGATTCGCGATGCCCATCCATATTCGTTGTGCTTTAATATTCTTTATGGGTATTAAAGCCTTCAAATATGTGAAGACTTGAGTGTGTCTGACTAGCTCCTTAAATAAACAAACGAAATAAATATATATATAGATCTATTATTGCTTAATAATTTTATTATATTCAATCCTTAATCATTAAGGTGATAAAACAAATTTAATAACTTGCTGAAACCACTTCATTAGTTTCTAGGATTGTTTATTGTATTTTTTGTTTACATTTTTATCAATTCATATAAATATTAGTATTTCTATAAAAAATATGAAATAATTATTGAATACAATTTTTAACATATATTTTATATTCTCTTGTGTAAATGCTAAAATTTAAAACAATCCTAAAATTTCATCACCTGCTTCTTATTATTCAAACTTTTCTTAATTGCTTCCCATATATATCACTTGAATCAGATTTATAGTATTGTTATTTTTATTTACTATTATGTTAATTGTTATATGATAATACAATTTAATATTTTCATAGAAATATTAAATTATGTTAATTAAAAAATATATCAGATAAATAATTAATTAGATAATCTTTTCTTTTAAATTATTCAAAAGAAGCTCTTTTATCTAGGTATGGTTCTTATTTATTGGATGAAAATTGATTATAAAATAATATTAAACTTTAATAAATTGATTATGTGTTAAGAAAAAATCTTATTGATTATTAGCCTTATAATAATCATCTAAAATTAGGGTAAACAGCTATACTTGTACTTGTTTGCATATTTCATTTAATTTTTTGTGAGAGAAGATAAAATTTCCAAAATTTTTTGAATGTTTCATATCAACTAAAAAAATTCATATATTTTTATTAAATATGTTGTTTTTAATAGTTCAATGCTCTAATTATATTTGCTAAACTTCCTGTTGTAATTATTAGAATGAATGTTCTTTGGATGATTGTACACATTTTGACTATGTATATAACATATAAATTTAGAGAGATACCATTAATTACTTTACATTAGCAATTCAATTGGCTTTTCTAATAATATCTATAGCGATACTTTTTTTATCAAATACTCCTAATTACTAAGTCGTACAACAAAGATAACCATTATGAATGTAATTAATATGTTAAATCAATTATGAGATATTCAAATCAGTTTTTATATTTATTTTAAAGAGTTCTCAAACAATATTATCTCTTTTAAATGGATATTTAATATTCCTTCCTTTTTCCCAAATATTCTTTAATATCTTTTTCGAATTTCTTTTCATCTTCCTCATTAATTTTATTATCGTATTTTTCTTCTCTATACTATTCTAACATTTATATTTTTTTTTCCAATACTCTTGCTAATTCTTTATCAGAGAATGACTAAAAATTTTTAATTCAAATTTACTTTAGCTAATTTCTAACAAAATTAATCTAAAGGATATGCTTCAATTTAAATTCCTGTAAAATGTTACAATTCCGCTTCTACTTCTAACTTTAACTATGCGTTCTCGCTCATAATTTATTAAATAGATTCTAATCATTTTATATTCTAAAATACCTCCAATTAAATTATTTTATTATGCTCTTTCCACAATCAATTTACAAATTTTTTTATATTCTTCTAATTACATTATAAATGGAGTTAAATCACGCTACAAATTTTCTTAAAATTGGTTTGGGGAACAATTAGTAAATAGTTTTCTTACTTCAACAGTTTAAATTGTTTTTATTTGTTTTTAAAATTAATCATCTGGGTTTTTCATCAAAAGCTCGATCATATAATCATCCTCAGGAGCTTCTGTTGCAAATTGATTCACAATATCTTTCATCATTTAAATAAGTGAGTCATTCCACTTAACCTTTATCTACCATGTATCAGGATCAATCAATCTATGATTCATTTATTTTGTAGCAAATATTTATGGTTGACTCTTAGGAAAATCATAATGAAAAACTCTAAATCAGTTAAATTCTTACATCATGATCATGATAGTGATTTTTGAACTTAATTCAGCTATGTAAACATCTTAGCCTAAATTTTTATAGAAGTCTAAGTTCAATTTCTTTATTTTAAAGTGTATTTAAGCCTCTTATATCTAAACTTCTATTTTCAAATCCCTACATATATCCAAAATATTATTAACCTTTATTATTTATCCTGCTCATTTTGCTAATTCAGTATTTTTGAGTGATTCTCTATCAAAATTTTGGAAAGAATTTTTGTATCTAATAGTTCTGAATCCATATTTATAATAAATTAATATTATTTATAATTAAAAATAAGTATTTTTAATTCATTTATTTTTAATTTCTCATTGTTAATATTATTGATTAATGTATTAATTTTAGAGATTATGGGGATCTAATCCTTTGTAAAATCCAATTTTATTATTATAAACTATAATCCATATTTTATGACCTGTTATTAATAATTATAGTTATCTTTCAATAAATAAATCTTCTTAATACTTATATACCAATCATAAATTCGATAACATTTATTTTTACTTTAATCTTTGTGATAATCCTAAATATCTGATTGTCAAAACCAAAATAATAATAATTTTTTTTTTCATATTAATTTACTATTTATTCATCATGATTTTTAGATTTCTTTAATTTATTAGCGCTTCAGAAATTTACATGATTATTTATGATTTATTCATAAATTGTTTTATACATTGAATTATTATTTTAATTACATAAAGGATGGATCATTATATTTAATGACCATCGATAAAAGAATTATAAAAAATAATCTATAACTACTTTTCATGATCTAATGATTTCTATGTAGAATGATTATTTATTTCTTCTTTGTCAAATCACATATTATATAATCTATTAATAATTTAACAAAATCTCTAGCCAATAGAAAAGTATTCAAAATGCTTATCATCAAAATCTTGAGATCAATTGGTTCAGATGATAGTATAATAAATAATTTAAGTTTGAAAAAATACAGTTAAGTTTCTGTAAGCTTTTTCCTTTTATTATTATTATTATATCTTCTTCTATTCTGATTCAATCAGACTTCAAGAAAATATTTATTTTAATACATAATTTATTTAGAATAATTATTATAAAATAAATTCATACTATAAAAAGTTTGGATTTTTGATAACAATGATTAGTTTTCAAGATTTTTTTTATTGAGTTTTCATTTTTCTAATTTACTCCTTGAGTATTTGATTTTAATTGCGGTTTATTTTGATTAATATTATTATTAATTATCTATTACTTATATTTTTTCTGACCAGATTTTTTCAGTTCTTCATGATTTTTTGATTTTCTATCTCTATCTAACTCCCATTTCATCTGGTAATCTTATAATTTTATTCTTAGAATTAATGATTGGTTCTTATCATTTCCTGATCTTTAAATCGACTCTTTACTATTTGAACGACTAGAGTTATTATATGAATATTAGTTATTGATAAATTACTTAACATTTGATCTATTGTTGGGGAAGCTTGTTTTTAGATTTAATATCTTATTTAATCTTGATTACTAACATTATTAATAATATACATTTTTGGTTTCTGTTAATTAAACAATAATTTTAGAATCTTTTTTATTTGATGAGGATCTGCTGCTGATGCTATAATTTGTTTATTAACTTTTTGGTCGAGATTAATTATTCTTTTCATTGATATGATATTTCTAAACAAATGAAGTAGATCTTTAAGATAATTATTTTCTAAAATTTGAACCAGAAAACTATTTTGATGAAACCTTTTCATTTTCTTTAGAAATTTATATTTTTTCCTATTAAATTTTTGAGTCCTTCATTATTAAGTATAGTCTCTCTAGAGTTTCCTTAATTATCTAAAATGTTTCATTATTAGATGAGTTGTCTAATGGTGAAATGGAGTTTAAAATTTCACGAGAGTTTTCATAATTTTTGAAAATACATTTCTTCTAGAAAGCATCATGATCATTAACTATTGATAAAATCTCATTTGTATTTTTCAAGCATTCTTTAATATACTACCAATCAAAATTGATTTTATCATTTTTAGATGTTGTAATGATTCCATTTAGCAATGTGGTTAATGCTTATGTTATTTAAATTATATAATAAGGAGGTTTTATCATTAATCTCAGTTGCTAATATAGGTTTCTTTTGTACATTCAGAAATTTATATGTGAACCTATTTCTTAGAGATTATCTCTACATTTCTGTTAATAATAAAACTTTACTATAAATTATCAATTTATTATTTAAAAAAGAAATTATCAATGCTCTAGCTTCTAAGAAGTTCAATTTACTCATCATAATGAAAATGAATAATTGAAAAATAAACAGCTAATTCTGAAATTATTTTAGAAAACAATTTTTTATATTTTCAATAGTTTTAACATATAATCAATGACATATTTATTCAATTAATANAATTATTATTTTAATTACATAAAGGATGGATCATTATATTTAATGACCATCGATAAAAGAATTATAAAAAATAATCTATAACTACTTTTCATGATCTAATGATTTCTATGTAGAATGATTATTTATTTCTTCTTTGTCAAATCACATATTATATAATCTATTAATAATTTAACAAAATCTCTAGCCAATAGAAAAGTATTCAAAATGCTTATCATCAAAATCTTGAGATCAATTGGTTCAGATGATAGTATAATAAATAATTTAAGTTTGAAAAAATACAGTTAAGTTTCTGTAAGCTTTTTCCTTTTATTATTATTATTATATCTTCTTCTATTCTGATTCAATCAGACTTCAAGAAAATATTTATTTTAATACATAATTTATTTAGAATAATTATTATAAAATAAATTCATACTATAAAAAGTTTGGATTTTTGATAACAATGATTAGTTTTCAAGATTTTTTTTATTGAGTTTTCATTTTTCTAATTTACTCCTTGAGTATTTGATTTTAATTGCGGTTTATTTTGATTAATATTATTATTAATTATCTATTACTTATATTTTTTCTGACCAGATTTTTTCAGTTCTTCATGATTTTTTGATTTTCTATCTCTATCTAACTCCCATTTCATCTGGTAATCTTATAATTTTATTCTTAGAATTAATGATTGGTTCTTATCATTTCCTGATCTTTAAATCGACTCTTTACTATTTGAACGACTAGAGTTATTATATGAATATTAGTTATTGATAAATTACTTAACATTTGATCTATTGTTGGGGAAGCTTGTTTTTAGATTTAATATCTTATTTAATCTTGATTACTAACATTATTAATAATATACATTTTTGGTTTCTGTTAATTAAACAATAATTTTAGAATCTTTTTTATTTGATGAGGATCTGCTGCTGATGCTATAATTTGTTTATTAACTTTTTGGTCGAGATTAATTATTCTTTTCATTGATATGATATTTCTAAACAAATGAAGTAGATCTTTAAGATAATTATTTTCTAAAATTTGAACCAGAAAACTATTTTGATGAAACCTTTTCATTTTCTTTAGAAATTTATATTTTTTCCTATTAAATTTTTGAGTCCTTCATTATTAAGTATAGTCTCTCTAGAGTTTCCTTAATTATCTAAAATGTTTCATTATTAGATGAGTTGTCTAATGGTGAAATGGAGTTTAAAATTTCACGAGAGTTTTCATAATTTTTGAAAATACATTTCTTCTAGAAAGCATCATGATCATTAACTATTGATAAAATCTCATTTGTATTTTTCAAGCATTCTTTAATATACTACCAATCAAAATTGATTTTATCATTTTTAGATGTTGTAATGATTCCATTTAGCAATGTGGTTAATGCTTATGTTATTTAAATTATATAATAAGGAGGTTTTATCATTAATCTCAGTTGCTAATATAGGTTTCTTTTGTACATTCAGAAATTTATATGTGAACCTATTTCTTAGAGATTATCTCTACATTTCTGTTAATAATAAAACTTTACTATAAATTATCAATTTATTATTTAAAAAAGAAATTATCAATGCTCTAGCTTCTAAGAAGTTCAATTTACTCATCATAATGAAAATGAATAATTGAAAAATAAACAGCTAATTCTGAAATTATTTTAGAAAACAATTTTTTATATTTTCAATAGTTTTAACATATAATCAATGACATATTTATTCAATTAATACTCCTAAATCTACATCTTGTAATAAGTTTAGTTTTTGTCAAATTAACCTTGAAATTATATGCCTTAGCCAAAACCATAAATGTCATTGCAATATCATCAATAATATTATGGTTAGCTACAATTGCTAAGACATCTGCATAAGCCATTATCTTAACACCTTCATAAAATCCTCTTTAATTTTTTCTAACCCTTATTTCCTGATAATCATTCTAAGTTCCACACTTAATTTTAATAAATTTTTTAATCTTAATAATTGCCTGATTAAAGTAAATATCAAATAGAAAATATTATTTTTTTCACCCATAAAGGTTGATTTTCTCATTTTAGCAATATATAGATAATATTAATTTTTTTAAACTTTTGACATATTACATTCAATATTGTTTTATTGTATTTACTTTCCTTTAGTAATTTCAGACTCCATAACACTTAATTTTCATTGTTAAGTGATAACAAGCATTTATTATTTACTCTCTCACTTCTTGTTCCTAAATAAGTAATATTTGTGATATAATCGTATATATAAATTTACCTAGATCCTTATGTAATAGTCTCTATCTCGTGCTCAATCTCTAATTTCATCTAATTCATTTTAATTAGATTATTTCCTCATTTTTATAAACTTTTAATTGAATTGTTCAATCCTTAATTTTAAAATTTTAACAGTATCAACCATCCAATGTGTTACATCGGATTGAACAGTCCGAATGAGTTAATTATTGATGTTTTTTGCTTAATGATGTAAATTCGCCATAGATTGGTGTAGTTTATTGGATTTGGTAGCAAATTCTGATTAGAATTAATTTTATATTATTTAATATTTTATTTTAACTTTGAAATGTAAATTCTAATTCCATATTTATAGAATAAATGTTTACATTAGTTAATATTTAAATTGTTATATTTATTATGATATATATTTAACTTTAATTAAATTTAATTATACAATTCTAAATACTATTTAACTTTAAATAAATGCAATTATAAAATTCTAAATCTAATAAATGTTTATATTAATTATTGTATTATAAATATTATATTTTTTAAATTATTTATCGTGAATTTAATCTGTGTTGTTTGTAGATTTGTTATTATTTTTCATCATTTTTTTATTTATTACCATGATGATAGCCCTTAAGAATACAGTGAAATCCTTTTACTGAAGTCAAAATGTGTTGATTTAAATTATGTATTTATAATTAGATAAAATTCAACTCATAAATCATTCATTTTTTAGCAGTCCATTAGTTTTACAAACACCTTAAAATAATATTTCTCAATTCTATTATTATTGATATTCTTTATGCTTTTGTGAATTTCATTATTAACAGCAATCATTGTTCTAAGGAGGAAGTTAAAGATGATTGATTTTGTTGATTATATGCTATTTTAGAAATTGTTCCTTATGAATAGATGCATTATCTAAAATCAAAAAATACAAACCTCTACCAAATTTTTCATTACACAATTAAATTAAACGTGCAAGAAAGTTTTTCATAATATGAGCGTCGACATTTGTTCTAATACATTGAAAAAGAAACAATCCTTGTCCAATATCACCTATTATATTTATCCTTTTGGTAATTGTAATAAAATTTGAATGGAGTTTTTATCCAACTTAGCTCCATACCTTTTACAGATAATCATTCCCAAACCCACTTTCATCAATATAAATTGGGTATAAGTTATTCTAAATCAAAAATAAAAATTATAAAGCATATTGCACTCTTTACTCTTTATTTATTTATGTTGTAGCCTGCATGCTTACTTTAGAGGTTTTTTTGTAAGAATATCCAATTTATTTGGAATATTTTCTAAATTACGAAATTGATAGCTCTTCTCTGGTCACATTAAATTGGATTAAAAAATCCTTATATATATTTTAAATTGAAAAAAGGTTTGAGATGTTTTCTTATCTGACATATTTAGAAACCCATATTGAGTGATCATTAACAAATTCAAAAGGATGAATATAATGAAAATTTTAATTTATTTCTATTTCCTTGTGCAAATATTTTAATCTCTCTATTGACAATCCCAAAATAACAGATTAAGAAACTAATGATATATGATTTTCATGTATTCTATGTAAAATTGATTTAATTTTGAAATTGAAGGGAATATTTTTAACGACTATTTTTTATTGTCTCTTTTGCCTTTTGATTTCTCTGTTATTTTTTTTTTAGAATTTCATGAAATAAACTTCGATTTTACTCTAACAAAAGTCCCAAGCCTCCTAAAATTCCAGAGTCACAATTTCTAAAGGAATTCTATATAATCTCACCGAAAATCGTTAAAGTTGTTTATAATCTTGACAAAATTCATCGCAAATATGATCTTTCTCTAGTATTTGTTAAAAATTGTATTTATTATAATCTAATATTGAGTTAAATATCTATTACTAATTGAATCCTCTAAATCTTCTCTCTAATACTCAATTTGCATATGTATGACTCTATTTCTTTTAATTAATTAAATAAACAAAAATAAAATATTAATTTGAAAAAAAATTTGTTTAATACATAATTTTTTAAACTTGAATGTATTATAAAAAAGCATTAAAATTTGATTAGCTATATTTATTTGTTAATTCAAGATATAAATTTTGAAATCAAAATAAAAATTCTGAATTCGAGAAAAATAATTAGAATTAAATTTTTAATTAAGGTGAGAAATGGCTATTTCAATCTAATAAGCAAATGCTGCAGTAGGATCATTAGATTCAGCTTATTATTCATTAATCATTAAAGGGTTTTATATTCCAAAAAGATAATGTGCAGCAATTACGACAGAATATCTATTTAAAATTATGACAAACAAAGTATTTCGAATCGCCTCATCGGATATCAAAATAGGTCAACTGCTAAAGCAAGTATAGAAGCTTGATTTATGGATGTTGATATAGGAAATTAATGTTTCAAAACCTTGGGGATTTGATGAAAATCATTTACCTGATAAATAATGGATGATTAATGTGTTTCACACCTTAAGAGATAATCACGATGTATTTAGACACAACATTCCTGAAAGTATGTCTATTGTAACTTAACAAGAACTAAAGTAAATATCTAAAAATAATTTAGAATGCTGTAAGAATTTAACACTTCACTTCATCGAAAATCATAAGGGAGATTTTTTAAACGATCAAAAAGTCAAGCTAAATTGTATAAAGATTATAAGTTAAAAGAGAAAATAGAAAAACAAAAAAGAAAAAAAGAATAAAAAATCAAATATATTAACACTTTGAAATAATAGATTGAATAAATTAACTAAAATGAGATTTAAGAGGAACAGATAATGTTGAATCAAATCAATTGATATATGTAAATATTTCATAATATAACAAAAAGCAAAATTCATTGTATTTTATTTTTGTCTTTTTATATTTTTTTGATTTAGAATAACTTATACCCAATTTATATTGATGAAAGTGAGTTTGGGAATGATTATCTGTAAAAGGTATGGAGCTAAGTTGGATAAAAACTCCATTCAAATTTTATTACAATTACCAAAAGGATAAATATAATAGGTGATATTGGACAAGGATTGTTTCTTTTTCAATGTATTAGAACAAATTTCGATGCTCATATTATGAAAAACTTTCTTGCACGTTTAATTTAATTGTGTAATGAAAAATTTGGTAGAGGTTTGTATTTTTTGATTTTAGATAATGCATCTATTCATAAGGAACAATTTCTAAAATAGCATATAATCAACAAAATCAATCATCTTTAACTTCCTCCTTAGAACAATGATTGCTGTTAATAATGAAATTCACAAAAGCATAAAGAATATCAATAATAATAGAATTGAGAAATATTATTTTAAGGTGTTTGTAAAACTAATGGACTGCTAAAAAATGAATGATTTATGAGTTGAATTTTATCTAATTATAAATACATAATTTAAATCAACACATTTTGACTTCAGTAAAAGGATTTCACTGTATTCTTAAGGGCTATCATCATGGTAATAAATAAAAAAATGATGAAAAATAATAACAAATCTACAAACAACACAGATTAAATTCACGATAAATAATTTAAAAAATATAATATTTATATTCATCTTCAATTAAATGTAATTATAAAATTCTAAATACAATTTGTTCCTATTTTAGATTTAAAAGTGTGATTAAATATTTTTTATTTACAAATTCAATTTGATAATATTCGTGTTAAATAAGCCTTATATTAGAATAAAAACAAATTATAACAACGATTTTCGAATATCATTTTTCTTAATATTCTTTTTCAAATCAGATCCTCTAGTCCATATTAAATCTCTTCAAATATTACTCAAGTATCTCCCTATTATTATTGTGATAGTATAATAATTTATAATGATTCCTTGTTTTTAAATTAGAGAAATTGTTAGGCTCAGAAAAAAAAATCAAGAATTTCAATATATTTTTATACGATTTTACAATTTAGATCATTTGCCTTATTTTCTTTTTATAGTTATAATTTTTTTGAGTAACTGTGATTTTCTTGAATATAATATCTGAAAAAGATTTGAAAAAAATAGATTGTTAAACAGATAATTTAGTTAGAATTAATTCAATGTTAATTTAAATTGCATAAGTAAAATAAAAAATAGATTTATGATTTTCTAATTAATCATTATTTAATATCTTTTAATGATTTTTCTTATTTAAAAAGATAAACATACCAATATGATCCTTTGTCAATAGATTGAAAAAAAAATAATTTTTATGAAAAAATCAGAGCTTTTTAATATTTCCTTAACATTCTACAATGAAAATGATAAATGCCTCAATATAAGCAGCACTCTACAATCAAATAATTAAATACCTTTATTCTTGAGAGAAATGGTTTCTTAGGACAAGTGGAAAGTGCTAAATTTAGATATTGTATAGTATTCTCATATTTTTTTAATCTCATTAATCATTAACCTATTTATTAAATTAACTCATAATTAAATCTTTTTCAGAAAATGAAGCCCCACTTTTAGGATCAATTAATAATGCTTTATCTTACAAATTTATTGCATCCTAATGTTTACTTAAGAATTTTATAAGTGTGTGAGAATAAATGATAATTTAAAAAGCATTCACCTGTAAATCTATTAAATATACCTTTTTTTAATAAGGAAAAAACATGCTGAGGATTGATAGCTAAAACTTTTTTCCGGCCAAATTCTTGCCTCATCATTTGTTTAGCAATATTATATATAAGTCAATTAATAATCTTTTGATAGACATTAACCTATCATTAATACATTATTTTTCCTTTAATACATTAATCTTGATAATTATTATGATAAAGTTATATATATCTACTCAATAATTCTATGGCTCTTTGTATTTCCTTTGAAATATCAAATAAAAATTAATATTATTTTTCCTTTAAATTTTAGCCTAAATAAAGCGATTCCTAAATTATTTTCATAGAAATTAAATGATGATTTCTTTGTTATTTCTTATTTAAATTTTGAAAATCATTACTTATTAATTAATTTAATCCATCAAATAATCACATTCATAATTTTTATTCTTAACAATTTATCTAAAATAATATATTTCTTAGACATCATCATTATAGTATAGTAACTCTTCTTAATAAAAATACAGCAAATCAATCAATCAACTATGTACAATTATATTATAGCAAACCATATTAATTTCTTCCTTTTTATTTTCTCTTTTACAAATAACATTTAAACCAGATTTTTATAAAATCCTTTTTTAATAAAATCAAATATAAAAAACAAAACAGATTTGAATAAATATACCAAAATTATATATCTTTTAACAGCCTTATTATATGACTTATATGGTCAAATAATTTAAATAAACTCACAGGAAGCTAATTAATATTTTTTTCAGTATGAAATACAATTTTAATTTTTTTTTTTGTTTAGATTATGTAAAAAATCAGATTTATATTTTCTTTTCAAAAACTTTATTACTAATTGCTTTAACACCTTCGAAAATACTTTAATTTTTTTCATTCAGACCTGAATAAATTGATTTTTTTAATTAAATCTATGTGTAAATCAATCTTTTTCCAGTTATTGGTTCTTTTTTTCTTAATCTACGAAGAAGAACTTGGCTTTATGGAGGGATTTTCACTTGCATTTCCCATAATCAAGTATCTCTGCTGGAATATTAAAGGATGAAAAAATGTCATTTATTTAAACTCTAACTAAATAGGAAACATGCATATAATCCCTCTTAAGGAACGAAAATTACCTTAAATTTAGACTCTCTTAACACAACTTTTCCTTTTCTCTTCTGAAATTAAAACTATCTAGATTATTTCAGTATCTTTCACTAATTTATAAGAGCAAAAAAAAGATCCTTACACAAGGTACATTTAAGATTAGTTTTCTATTTAATATAAAAAAGACCCCATGAAAACGTCAATGTGTTTTTGTTCTGGAGTAGTAACTGGAAGAATAATAGTATCATTTTTATCATGATATATTAGCTGTTAAAGGTAATTAATTACAGTCATCATCAGAACTCCTCCCATTATCTAGAACACCCAACAGTATTAAAAAGTTCATTTGTATCTTTCTATAAGAATTTAAGTTAATTTATTTACTTCATTATCTTTAGAAGAAAAGAATATTCAGTCATAGAAGAAATATTCATCTAAATTAAGATTATAATATAAAGAGGATTAGGTGTATATGGCAGTAGAACTACTCCACAATTAAGAAACATTGTATAACCTAATTCCTAATTATACATTCTAAGAATGAAAGTTTTGAGATGACTAACCTCAAAAAAGGTATTAAATCTAATAAGTTTAGATTTAATCTTGAAGATTAAAATTAATTATATAAGAAGAGTTAGTTTAAATGTAGGACATTAAATAGATGCTAGGAATCAAAGTAGATGTAAAAATATAACGATTAATGATTTGAATTAATATGTGTAACTAAGTTTAGCTCTTAGAAACAAAATCATAAATTTGAAATAATAAAATATTATCTGAATTTTAATTTAATTTTTGTTATTCATTCAGATAAAAAAAATTTTATTCTTCACAACACAACTAGTGATTTAAAAAGCACTAATTATCAAATTAAAGTGAAAATATGAACCTAAAAATAATTGAATACAATTTGACTCATTAAAAATAACCATCTGATTAATCCAAAAGCAAAAATAATTATCTTATTATACTAAAGTTTTCATTTTTAATTATTTAATATATGAATAATTTAGGTTTTATAGAATATTTTATGAATATGAGAAAGTTTTGAAAGAGAATTTATTGTTATATGGACAAGCAAAATTATCATTCTTAAGTTATGATTACATAATTTGATCAAATTTAAGTGATATGGTTTTATCAATTTAAATTAAATTAGCTATTAATTAAATGTATCATTCTTCTTTTTTAAGCTGGAGCATTTCTAACTATTAAAGATTCGATGAAGATGAATTTTTTATTTTTATTTTCAATCTGTATTTCCATTTTTAGTCATTAATGTAGATATTAAGTAGATATGGGCAAACTATTTCAATAGATTAAATTATTTCTCTTTCTTTTAAAATTATTGCCTCTCATAAATTAAATTATTAATTGAAATGTCTAAATCAAAAATGATAGAAACTGAAGAAAACTTTTAATGTTTATCTAACCATAACGAAACAATTTGTATGGTAGTGCTTGATCCAAAGTTAGATAAGAATAAAAAATTTTTTTGTATTTCATGTATGAATAACTTCGAATCAGATGCCAAAACTATAGGATTACAAAGAATGTAAGAGATTATTGAATAAATTATTGATACCAATAATAATGAATGTGAAAAAATAATTAATGAAACAATTTAGTAATTAATGAAATGTAATACAATTACAGAAGAATTAAGGACATCTTTTCTAAACTTATTTGATTCTATAATTGGAATAACTTCATAATGGATTACTAATTTATAAGATTTGAAAGAATAATAAAATTTATACTCCTTCTATGAAGAATTAGATAATTATATTAAGAAAAAAAATACTAACTTTATTTAGAGGAAAAAACTTATTAATAAGATAAATAATGATTCAATGTTGAAGTTACGTAAAACTTTATAAGATTACCACTTAAATAAGGATAAGTTTAACTTAGGAGAATTAAAATAATAATTTTTCAAGATTATTTAATCAAACTAATTTCATTAAGGTGATATCAATTTACAATAAATTGATCAATCAGTTAAATAAACTGACTCATGTAAAGCAATAGTTTTTGATTCTTCTGGTTCAATTATGGTATCAACTAAAGATAATGATATTTAAGTATGGAAATTTGAAAATGGAACAATATAATTAATAAATACTTTGGTATGTCATACTAATTTGGTTTCATGCTTAGTTTATAGTAAAAAATAAAATTCCTTTATTTCAGGCTCTGTAGATAATGCAATAATATGCTGGTAAAGAATTAATTAAATTGATTGGAATTACTCATACGCTTATAAATAACATACAAAGTCTGTAAAATGTATCTTATTGAATTCAAAAGAAGATATCCTATTTTCTGGAAGTGATGATACATCAATTAATGTATGGAAGGTTGAATTTAATCAAAATTAATTGACATATCTTTATTCTTTAAATTAACATAAAAATTCTATTAATTCATTAAGTTTAAATAAATCAGAAAATTATTTAGTATCATGTGCATAAGCTCAAAATGGAATTATAATTTGGGAATATTAATCATCATAAAATAAGTTTGTGTACAAATATTTAGTTAAATAATCAATTTAAGATTATGGACTTAAGGTTTAGTTTATTAAAGATAATTAATTTATTTGGATTACAGGTGATAAAGATATTGATTTAATGTATGTATTTGAATTAAAAGAAAGAGTTTTTTAAGAGAATTTAGAGAAGACAATTTAATTGGATAAAAATAATTAAACTCTTGATGACTTTCGTTTTCCAATAGTTTACAATGAGGAGAAGAATTTGATAGTAGTGAGACATAAAACTCATATATATATAATTAGATAAATGAATGATGGAAAGTTCAAAATAGTTAATAAATTGAATTGCAACAAAAATACAATATTTGGGACTATCACAAATAATGGAGATTATTTAGTGTTTTGGGATGATTATAATAAACAATATTCAATATATGAATTATATGAAAAATGAAAATTATATTTGTATATTATTTTTAATTTTTTAATATCAATTTAATAATTATGCTTTAAAATCAGTAAGTTTATTCCTTTAAAACCAAATTGTAGAAACTAAATATTTAATCATTAATATATTTAAATTTAATTAAAATTTTCTTAAATATTTAAAATAATAATTTCAAAAAAATAAGACAGATTTTTTTTTTATTTTTCTGAATTAAAGACCTATGTAATAAATCACAGAATAAACAGAATAGGGAAGCTATTTTACTTAAATTAATAAGGCATATATGCAGATGGGAATTAATTAATTAATTCCTGAAGATTTTGAGGCTAGACAAAAGATTCTTTTTTTATTTTACAAATTAATCTGTTAATTCAAGATAAAAAACTACTCTTATCCTGAAAAAGTCAATAAGTTTCTGTAATGATAGTAGAAGGTTCTTCAGACTATATCAAATTGGGTAATGAAAAAGTTATTTTTTTGGGTGTTCCTATTCTAAATAACTGATTTCCTTTTAATTATATTTATTATATTTGGTATTATCATACTGTGTAAATAAGATGAGAATCATAATATCAATTCAAATTATCATTTACATAGTATTGATGCATTTTACTATACTCTTAAAGGTAGCAAAAAAATAATTATCTTAGGTCATAGGCTTCGTAAAGCAAATCCATATAAGAATTTATTTATTTATTCATCTTAGTAATTTATTCAAAATTAAAGTATTCTTAATTTTATTGTGTTATTTTCTAACATTTGCTTCTAATTCTTTAATATAAAATAATCATGATATAAAATAAATTAATAGACAAGTATTTTGAAAAATCTATTCATGATCAAATTAAAAATCTCTATATATTTCAACACAATATTCTCAATCCTAAAAAATTTTTGAATACTAATATAATACAATTTTTTGAGATTAATAAAGAAAAAGTCAAATTTAAATAGTATTTGAAATGTATTGATTTCACATAATGAAGGATCCAAAAATCAAAAGATTCTACCAATAATTTTAATTGCCCCTGTCTATTTGTTATCTATACAATTTATTATTCAGTCAATTTTTAATTTATATTTAATTTGTTCATTAGATCCTTAGGTACTTCTAATGTTGCAAAATATAAAGAAATTGTACTCGACATTTAAAAAAATAAAAATTTCTCTGAATATTTGTTATATGAGTATTTAGTTGTTAAAACACTATTTATCATAGGGGTTCCTTCTGTTAATTATAATAATAAACACTACTATGTTTTTTGATATTTTGTTATAAATATATGAGTATCAATATATAAATAAATTTGCAAAATCGTATCTGAAACTGTATTTTAACAATATTGAGAACATTAAAAAAAAAGAGGTCTTAGACAAAAATTTGTAAATTGAAATATGGATTAATAAGAAAAAAGATAAATTATCAATTATTATATTTAGAATTTCATGGATTTATTTCATTTAAAATTTCAACTTTTCCCGGACCATTAATACATGGATAATATTCATATTTTGGATCTATTTCAAGGAGCTAAATATTAATAAAAATTTACAAAAGATTATTTAGTAGATTTTTTTATCCATTTGATTTATTTTTATTCTATGTCAACTTCTATAATAATAATATCATTATTAGTAAAAGTGAAAGGTATTGAATTATGATATTTCTCTTTTTGATGATGACTAAAACAATAGCCACTACTCATTATAAGATAGGCTCTAAAATTATAAATATTATTTACCCTTTACCTGAATCTTGTATATTCGAATACCCAAATTTAGAAATTATTTCTCTTGCTCCTATTCCAACCATAGTCTAATTAGTACCTATATCGTGTATTAAATAACCAAATTTCACAATACCTTGATTAGGGATAGCTTAATCGCATAAACATGAATAAAATAGACCCTTATTATAAAATAGCTTTCCATTCTAAGATACCTAACAACTTGAGTTTTTATAAGTTTAAGAAAAAGTAAAAGAATTTAATAAAATAGATTGTTGTAATTACTCATTCTAAATGATATCTTCTTATTTCTATTTAGCATTTTCTATCAAGAAATAATCTTTTTACTTTTGAAGTTCTTAAATTTTTTGTTATTAATCTTTTATTATTTCACTTTAAGTTTGGTGTAATTATTTTATTTCTAGTTCTTTTTATTACAATAAATTCTAAGTATCTTAAAGCAGCTGATCATAATTATTCTACTCATTCCTCTTAATTTCTTTGAATTCTTATAAAGTGTTTTGTAATTCAGAATTTTTAATTTGTGATAAGTCTAATTATTCTTACTTTTTTTTATAGAGGAGTTTAAATTAATCAATAAGTGGAGTAATTTCTTATACAGTTTCATTTGCGAAATTTATTACTAATGTTCTTTCTTGTGGTATTGAATATAAAGTTGGAGAGTTGATTATCAATTTTGGAAATTACTAAGGAATTAAAAGTTAATCAAGCGAATTAAGTATTTTATCATAAGAAAGCTATATATTAATAATGAATATTATACTTCTACATATTAGCATATCTCTTAGATAGAGTTTTCAATCATTTTATTATTTATCATTATTGTTTTTATAATTTATTTATTAATAATTAATAATATCTTTTTGATAAGAAGATTAATCTTATAATATATATTTCTCCTTTTTGAATCCATTTTATATAAAAATTACATGAATAGTCAAATCAATAAATTTAGAAGTCTAGTATAAATATTGATTCGATAATAAAATTTACAAACAACAAAGTAAATTAATTTATAGCATAAAAAAATAATCTTATGAAATGAGTAAATACAGTTACTCTTTCTTTATTACTTAATTTTACAATATTTGTTTATATTCTCATTAAAAATCAATAATAACGAAGGTTCTTTATCAACTTTTACTGAAAATCCTTATAATATTAATTAATGATTTTCTCATTAATTAATATGATTGAATAAATTAAGTTTAGTTTTTCAATTTTTGTCAATGAAAGTATAATTAAGTATGTATCAAAGATATTGCACATTTTTTTCTCATACGATAATTCTAGCAATAATATAATACATAATACAAATTTTGTAAAAAATGAAATAAACCATTTTTATCTTTCTTGTTCTCTGATTATAAAAATATGATATTAATAAATACTTAGGTTTTAATATTCTGCAGACTTAGAGCTACTATAATAATAAGAGAAATTCTAAATAATCTAATATCTTCAATTTATTTCAAGTTTCTTTATCATGAAAAGAATATTTACTTGCATTTATTATAATTTTGGAAATTTATTTAATATTAATCATTGGAATGATTTTTTCAAAGAATTCAATCTCATTCTTTGAATTTCTCTAATTACTAAAGGGATTAAAATAATTCCTCCAATTATTGAAACACCTCCACAATATAGAAATAAATAGCTCTCTACATATGGAACAATTAATTAATTTATAGCTGCAAACATGGCACCAAAACCCATAATTACTGACACTACAGTAGTAGTAGCTTATTTATTTTCTAAATTATATATATATAAATATATATATTACTTTTAAGTTCAGGTTAATTGCTTAATTCTACTGTTAATGCTGCTGATATATTATTGTAACATCCACCTATAAATAATCCAGTAAGAAAAACTAATGAAATATATCCAGCAATTTCATGTTTTAATGAGCCACTGTAATTAATTGATATCATAATAATTGTACCAATCCATAAAGATGGAACTATAATTACAGCTCTTTTATTAAAATAAAATCCAATTAAACTAAATAAATATAAAATCTAACCACACTAGAATTCCTCCAGGAATAGAACCAACATCAGTTTAAGCAGTAATCCAAGCAACATCTGGAACATTTTTTGAATCTAAATAAGCAGGAAGCCAGAATGTAAGAATATAATATACAGCTTTAACACATCCAAATGATAATGCATAAAAAGCAACATTTGGTACAAACCAGGCAGTAAAATAATTTAATTATTCTTTTTCTTAATAGATTTTTAACTATGACTACAATTTCATTTTTGTTATCATCTAATTTTGTATTTAGATTTGGTTCAAATTTTTATTCAATCATTGCTATAGTTAATTATTAATTATCCACATTAAGTTAATTTGCCTTATTTTTTTCATATTCCTCAATCATTAGTCTTTTAATATCTACAGAAGGTGCATTTTATAAAAAGAAGGCATTTAAAAAACTGATAATAAATAAAGAAACAGCTGCTAAATATACAGGAGCATACAAAGGTAAATGATCTCTTCCAATTAAAGAACCTGAATATATATCTCCAAATATATCTCCTACATTAGGACCTGCAGCAAAGAAACCTAAAAGTACAATTTTTTTATCTGTTACAAACCAATTGTTAAGAATAGCTAAATTTATAATTATTTTACCTAATAATCCAGGCCATGCTGTTGATTATGAGATACCATTTATGATTTATAGTATTAGGTACAAATAATTCTTTTTATCCTGTATCTAAATCATTACACCAATAATTGTGAAAATCACACTTGTTGTAAAAGTTCCTGCTAGAATAAATATTCTGAGGTTCATTCTGTCCCCAAATTGTCCTAAACTAAAATTAAGCTATTATTATACCAAGATATGGCTAACCCATAAAAAAATAAAAAAGCAAAATTTATATAGCCTAGGTAATGAGATGAAAAATATCCTTATTNTAATTCTAGCAATAATATAATACATAATACAAATTTTGTAAAAAATGAAATAAACCATTTTTATCTTTCTTGTTCTCTGATTATAAAAATATGATATTAATAAATACTTAGGTTTTAATATTCTGCAGACTTAGAGCTACTATAATAATAAGAGAAATTCTAAATAATCTAATATCTTCAATTTATTTCAAGTTTCTTTATCATGAAAAGAATATTTACTTGCATTTATTATAATTTTGGAAATTTATTTAATATTAATCATTGGAATGATTTTTTCAAAGAATTCAATCTCATTCTTTGAATTTCTCTAATTACTAAAGGGATTAAAATAATTCCTCCAATTATTGAAACACCTCCACAATATAGAAATAAATAGCTCTCTACATATGGAACAATTAATTAATTTATAGCTGCAAACATGGCACCAAAACCCATAATTACTGACACTACAGTAGTAGTAGCTTATTTATTTTCTAAATTATATATATATAAATATATATATTACTTTTAAGTTCAGGTTAATTGCTTAATTCTACTGTTAATGCTGCTGATATATTATTGTAACATCCACCTATAAATAATCCAGTAAGAAAAACTAATGAAATATATCCAGCAATTTCATGTTTTAATGAGCCACTGTAATTAATTGATATCATAATAATTGTACCAATCCATAAAGATGGAACTATAATTACAGCTCTTTTATTAAAATAAAATCCAATTAAACTAAATAAATATAAAATCTAACCACACTAGAATTCCTCCAGGAATAGAACCAACATCAGTTTAAGCAGTAATCCAAGCAACATCTGGAACATTTTTTGAATCTAAATAAGCAGGAAGCCAGAATGTAAGAATATAATATACAGCTTTAACACATCCAAATGATAATGCATAAAAAGCAACATTTGGTACAAACCAGGCAGTAAAATAATTTAATTATTCTTTTTCTTAATAGATTTTTAACTATGACTACAATTTCATTTTTGTTATCATCTAATTTTGTATTTAGATTTGGTTCAAATTTTTATTCAATCATTGCTATAGTTAATTATTAATTATCCACATTAAGTTAATTTGCCTTATTTTTTTCATATTCCTCAATCATTAGTCTTTTAATATCTACAGAAGGTGCATTTTATAAAAAGAAGGCATTTAAAAAACTGATAATAAATAAAGAAACAGCTGCTAAATATACAGGAGCATACAAAGGTAAATGATCTCTTCCAATTAAAGAACCTGAATATATATCTCCAAATATATCTCCTACATTAGGACCTGCAGCAAAGAAACCTAAAAGTACAATTTTTTTATCTGTTACAAACCAATTGTTAAGAATAGCTAAATTTATAATTATTTTACCTAATAATCCAGGCCATGCTGTTGATTATGAGATACCATTTATGATTTATAGTATTAGGTACAAATAATTCTTTTTATCCTGTATCTAAATCATTACACCAATAATTGTGAAAATCACACTTGTTGTAAAAGTTCCTGCTAGAATAAATATTCTGAGGTTCATTCTGTCCCCAAATTGTCCTAAACTAAAATTAAGCTATTATTATACCAAGATATGGCTAACCCATAAAAAAATAAAAAAGCAAAATTTATATAGCCTAGGTAATGAGATGAAAAATATCCTTATTTCACCATGTCACCTGCAACATAACTCCAAGTAGATCGAGTGCAATGAATAAATACGTATTAGAAAAAACATAGGATAAATGTTATAGTTCTTTAAGTTGTGACTCCAGGTATTGATGACGCAAACATTATCCTAAATATATTATTAATAATTATTCTATATTTGACCAATATATCATGTTATCTATGGATTCTTTATGGTTTCTTAAACTTTTCCCATAGTATTTAACAATTCTGTTGATATCTATATAAAATAATCAAATAAAAGTTATTCAATAGGAATCTATTGTTGTTAAATAAATAAAAAAAATTACATTTTATTGATACTTCAATTTAAGTAATATATATACAAATCATTAGAATTTAGAACAACAAAAATGAAGTAGAATTTTTGAAAGAATACAATTCTTTACAAGTTTTCATTTTTAGGCTTTTTTAATTTAGAAAACAAATGTTTTTTAATTTTAATTTTAACAGAAAAAAAAATCAAAAATTGTTAAAATAGTGAAATGTAATACTATAAATTAATTTATTTTAAATAATTTCATTAGGATATAATAGTAAGTATTTATTAATAAAAATGACATATTATGATGAAGAAGAAAAAAACCTCTAAAAGAGAAATTCGTAACTTTTCACAAACTTTGTTAGAATAATTTTCATTAGTTGCATGAACGTTTTAGTATTTAAAATAGTTTTATTGATTAGATTATAATTTTAATTCAAGAAAAATTAAATTTTAGACTCTGAAGGGAAAGGCCAAAAATCATTCTCATATTTGAATATAATTAAGTATATTACATAATTTGAAGAAAAACCTTTTTATGGAGATTAAATTTGATAATTACAAGGATAAATTCCATTTTATTTTCATTTTCTATTTTAACACTGAAAAATATTCTTTATATAAATTTAAGGAGCATTTTAATATATTTGTGGGATTTTTTTTAAATTAGCTCCTTGAGTATTATTCAAATATTATGATTTTGAAGTAAAGAAAATTATATGTTAATAATTTTTAGTTAAATTAAGGTGATGTAATTGAATAACTAGTAAATAATAAATTACTAGAATTATAAATAAATTTGGCATATTTAATATTAGTATTAGTGTATGACATTGAATGAAACAAACAGTTGTTTTAGGAAATAGTCATAAAAATAAATATGATATATTTTACCTTAATATAAAATGATTATTAATTTAACATCTTTTTCAGATCAAATCTAGATGAAAGATTTTTTCTATCAAAATATTTTACTTTCTAATATTTCTGCCTATAAGAATTATAAACTTTAATTTTGATAATCTTATTCTATTTAATGTATACAATTCCAACAATATACTAATAATGATTGATATTGAAAGCTGTCTTCAACTAAGTTATTAACAAGATTGAAAGAGGTAGGAATTTTCTGGATTAACTTTTTCAATTCTCTAATTCTTTTCAGTTAATTGCAACTAATTATACATAGGAATCTATTCCAAAATTTATTATCCAATATATATTTTCTTATAATCTATTAGATTATAAATCTTTATCTTTATAGTTAAATAAGATAATTTCAAAAAAAATCAATTTTTAATAATTTTAATTCATTTATTTTCGAAACTATTTATATAATATTAATATTAAATAAAGCATAATTTATATGGATTTATGATTTCTAGATTTTTCTGCTTTATTGATTAATTCTAAACATCTTAAAATATGATTAGTCTAATTTAAAGGCAAGTAAATACACTAATAAAATAAATCTCAAAGTTAAACTGCCTTAACATTACGAATATTGACCTCAAATTAAGTTTTATTATAATTTTTTCATTTAACAATAAATCAAATAAAAATTCTTTCTATTTTTATGTATAATGAGACCTTAGATCCTTTTCTTTATAATCACCACTTATATATATTAGAATAATTGAATTATATATTAATTCTAATAACAAATATTACATTTCTAAAAATCTCTATTATTAGTACTTATATAATAGTGAATAATTCTTAAATAGGATAATATTTTAGAAAAACTATCTTTTTGATTATTTTAATCAAATATTTTATATATTAATTGTTTCTTTTTGATTAAAATATAGACAGATAAATATTTACTTAAAAAATTAACATATTTACCTTAATCTAACAGAATTTATAACGATAATTGTGATATCAAAACAATTGAATAAGTCAAAATTGATTGATAGACTAAAATTATAACTCTATAATAAGGATTTTTATTTTTATTTTTTTTACATTAAAACAGAATTATTATGTCTTTTCAAATTAAAACTTGTATGCAGTTGATTTTACTTATGCATTAAGTTGCATCCAACTGGAGACTTGTTGATTAGAGTTTTACAGAGTTGCAAATGGTAAGCAATAATTGGGAAATAAATGATAGATGTATTGATTCTTCAGAGAGATCAATTAATTATCAAACTTGTACTTAGAATTACATTCAATATGTATTATTAGACGATAATAGACGATATATGTATAAATCATTTAATTATAAAAGCTATCAGGCTCAAGTAATATTTGATGCTTATTTTGATGATGCTGATAATGATATAGATTCATCATTAAAGGTTAGTTATGATAGCAATAAAGATTCAAAAAGTGAATAATTATTGTATAGGAGAAATTATAAATAATCTGATTTAAATTAAAACAGTGTTCGAATTTGTCATAGTACTTGGAGAGATTTTGAATTCTATACAGTTGTAAGTACTATTGCTAATTCTAATACTAACTAATTTAAAATAAAAATTTGTTTTAATCCTAGAAGAAGTTGTGTGTCTTTAGGTATTAAAAATTTATTGATATATATCAATTCTTGCCATCCAACTTGTTTAACTTGTAATGGTCCTACAGAAACATAATGTTTATCATGTTTTGGTAATTAAAGTGTATAAGGAGGGAAATGTTATTGTATACCTGATTAATAATTTTCTGAAACTTATATAGGTTGTCTTTAAGAATGCAGTAGGGATTATTCAATTGCAGATTATGATAAAATATGTGTTAATGATAAAAGTATAAGATCAAAATTTACACTATTTGAAAGTGAGAGCATCCCTCAATCAAATTAAAGATATTATCCATTAATATTTGAAAAAGATGAATTTAATCCAAGGAACTCTGATTTAATTATGAAAATTGCAATGGGATTAGTTTTATTGGAAAGTTATATTTTAATGAAGGATTTCTTTACTATAAAGTTTATTAGAATTCGTATTACATTTTATTTTTTTAACTTTTAAGAAACAAGCACCATTTACATTTTACATAATAATAGAATACAATCTAGAATTATAAAAGGGTCATCTGATTTCTAAGTTGATTATTTAGTGAAAATATTTGAGAAAAATTGAAAATTGTGGTAGTATTTATACTTTATTAAGAATAGAGATGACTTTTTAATTATTTAATTCTAATCCAACTATTTTGATTAAAGGATATCTTTAATAAGAATATGAATCTTGGGGATTAAGAAATATAACTGTAGATAAAGGATTTTGTTAAAAAATTTTTTTAATTTGTTCTGACTTCTCTTCCTGCACATAGTGTGATACAACATATAAATTATATCAAAATAAATGTGTTTAGAATTGTCCCATTCATTCATCAAATTGCATTGATTATAAAGAAATCATTCCATGTAAATAACTATAAATTAATTTTTAGATTCTTGATACCTAGCCAAAGGATTTTATGATTTAAACATGACTCTTGATGAGATTTAATAATTTTATGATTAGACAACTGATCCATCATTTAGTTTATCGACTAAATAAAAATTCTCTTTTTTTAATAATAAAATCGTCTTAGGTGGTTTATTGGTTTGGAATGATGGATCATATATTAAAACATGGATTATTTAAAAACCTCATTATGCAGCTACGATCTATTTTAATTTAACCTATGGAGACACTTATACTGGATCCTTTTATTATAAGATAGGTTCTACCTCAAGTATTGGATTTTAAGGACCTTTTAATAATCCTGGAGGAGGATTAAATTTGATTGGTCGTACTGGTCTAGAAAGCATTCGTTTTTTTAATGTAAGTTTAACAAACTTCTATACTAATAATCTTTATATTGAATTTAAATGTGATGTTAGTATTACAAATATAACTAAGGAATTTTGTGCAATATCTGAGTATTTCATTGTTATTCATTATGTATATTAATTTTATGATTTAGTGTCCTCCTTTTTGCTCTAGCTGTACAAGTTTAAATACATGTTCAGATGTAGGATATACTGGTCCTAATTGTGGTAGTAATTAATATTTAGATTTTGATTCATCGACTGAAAATTATAGTTGCAAAAATTGTAATTAACCTGGATGCAATACATGTACAAGTATAGAAGAATGCACTTAATGTGTTAATAATTAATTTATTTTGATAAATGGAATATGTTTATGTAATCCATTAACATTTTTATAAGGAAATAATTGTGTTTAATGCAATAAATGTTGTGAAAATTGTTATGGTGACTCTTAATATAATTGTCTTACTTGTGTAAAAGATCATCATAGAGAAATTAATGTTTATGTTTAACTGGATATTATGATGATGGAAATAATTTACCATGTTTTTCTATTTGTGGAGATTAAATAATAGTAGGTGAAGAAGAATGTGATGATGGTAATATTAAAGATGATGATGGCTGTGTTGATTGTTAAATAAAATGTTAAGTCTAATATACATTATGTGAATAAGATATTTGCAAAGAATGTAATGTTGAAGATTGGTAATTAAGTAATTAAAAATGCATACCAATATGCGGAGATTAATTAGTCTTGGGTCTAGAGGAATGTGATGATGGGAACATGATTCCATATGATGGATGTTATGAGTGTAAATTTTCATGTATAGAATAATGTGGTTAATGTGAAAATGGAATTTGTAAAGCTTGCATTAAGCCAGGATGGGTCCTTAATCAATATAACATTTGCACTACATAATGTGGAGACGGCATTGTTTTTGATCCCTATGAATAATGTGATGATGGTAATGATATCCCATATGATGGTTGTTATTGGTGTGAATTTTAATGTTCAGAAGGTTTGTATTGAATGTTAGCAATAATAATGCAAGAAATGTGATTATTTATATAAATTGAATATTCAAACAGCTTAATGTTTAAAGGAAAACTATTATGATATTTATGATGATACTTAAGATGTTGAGAAGTCAAATTTATAATTGATTTTTTATACAAATTTTAGATGTGGAGAAAATTATAATTTAATTGAAAATTTATGTATAAGTTAATGTGGAAATGGAATATTAATCAATCAATATGAAGAATGCGATGATGGTAATAATTATGGAGGAGATGGATGCTCTGCTTATTGTCATATTGAAGATACATATACATGTATAAATTAGGAAGGTTCGTTAAGTTTATGTACATATATTATAGCTCCTAAATTAAATTTAAATATTTTATCTGATAATGCTAAATAAATAAAAATTGTAGAGTTAACTTTTACTTAATAGGTTAAATTAGAGGAATCTTTAAATTTTAAAGAAATCATAGTATTTTCTATCTTTCCTTAAACTCGATATCAATTAACAATTAGTTGTATTTCAAATTTAACAATTACCCTAAGCGATCCAAAATATGAAATATAAATTGAATTTATTGAACAAATATAAAATCCTATTTTACAAGTCGACATATAGAAAAATACTATATTCAATACTTATGATTTAGGCTTATTGGAAAATAAAAAGACTATTAATCTTGGAACTCTATTTGTCCTCTCATAAACAACTAAATAATAATTAATAAATATAGTTTAATTAAATGATGTAATGATGTATTCAATGGTTGGAGTATCAAGTTTGGCTTTTTTAACTGGAAATGCAATTATGTTTTTAATTTATTAGATTTACTATAATAATTATCTTATGTGAGATATATGTAATGCTAATTTCCACCACATTTGAACGATTTCTTAAATACTTACACTAAAGTTTCATTGCAGCCTATTTTTGATTATTTATAGATAGATGAATTAATTGGAATAAGTACATCAAACCAAATAAAGAATAAATTACAATAAGACCCAAAATATATTTTAAAATAACCTTATTTGTTCAATGTTAAAAGCTGCTATTTTTCTATTTTTGCATCTATATTAACTTACATAATTTATCGATTAATATCATCTAAAAGCTTATAAAAATTAGTTTTCGAACGCTTCTTAAAATATAGACATAATTATAAAATCGTTAAATTTATAAATATATTTTAATCAAAGATACAGAAAAAGTGCTTAAAGTAATAAATAGAATATTTCTCAAAAGGAATATTTAAGGTTTATTTAGCTATACTTCATTAATTTATGTTCAGTGCACTTTTAGCATTTCCAAATTACAAATTTGATTCTCTTTTTTCAATTTTCAACAGTATTAATGCTTTTTTCGGATTGATTTTTATTTTAATATCTACTTTAAACTTACTTTCAATTACATCAGCTACAATAAAAAATAAAACAAAATGGAAGCATTTTTTTAATGAAACAAAAACTTAATTTGGGCTATTTAAATTAAGTCTTTTTAAATTTATCGAATCTTGTTTTAAATATTAATTATTGTAAAATTAATAAACTATCCAGAAGCTTAGTCAATATTGCTTTCTATTCAATTATTATTGTACTTGGTCTACTTAATCAAATTTAAGCCTTTGGTATCATATTTTGAACTCACCAAGTTAATATGTAGATAATGTTTATTGATGATCATTTCAGGTACATTTCTAATATATAGTTTTGAATTAAGTTAAGATAAGTTTATCCTAATTGGATGGATTCATATAAGTATGTTTTGTATAATTTTGGCTTCTAATTTGTTTATAGATTGATCTTTATTTTCAAAAGAAAGTTAAAGAGAAAATCGAATAGGAAACAAAATATTATTTCAATCATTTGTAAGGATTTTAAATAAATAAAAATGATTATTAATAAGGAAAATGATTAATTATAAGTTTACATATTAAATAAAAATATTCAATACATTATTTAATATTTCACTAAAATAGTTAACGTAATATCTCATTCTACATCTGATTTCATTTATTTCAGAGATTTTTTTTATGTAATAATTATGCTAAATTACTTTTTTATTTTTATTCTTATTATCGCTCTCTCTTTTACAAAAAATAAATTCTTGATGATAAAATATATTTTAAGTTAGTTTAAATAATCTCTAAAACAAAAAGATTTAGTAAATTTTTATTTATATAACTACTTGGAGCGAATAATGAGAAAATTATAATAATAATAATTAGAGGAAAGCTCACTTATATTGTATTGATTGCAGCAACTTAATAATTATAGATTATAACTGAAAATTTTCTTATTTGTAAGTCAGCCATCCTTATTGTCTGACTTTTTGAACTCAAACATGGATTGAAAAGGACATGAGCAGCTCTCTCACATAGGAGCCTGCTCTTCAAAGCATACCTTATTGATTTCATAGGAAAATACAGGATCTATGGTAAAGCTCACCCTATCAT
>CAJJDO010000160.1:3407-40652 GCA_905183005.1 Paramecium pentaurelia
GTATTACTGTTAATTAAATATGAGTTGAGAATATATTATTTTGTGAATAAGATATATTCACTCTCAAGAAATAAGAAGATTAGAAAACTTAGAAATGATAAATGCTGAAAGATTTAGTTGTAGAATATACTTTATAAATCTTATACAATTCACATTCGAAATATAAATTGATAGAAAATGCTTGGTTATGATAAGAATAATACCAAAAAAACAGTATACAAAGAATTAAGATATTATTGCATTCATGCAACTAATAATTATTATTGTAATTTTTAAATGTGCTAAATTAATTTCCATTTTAGTAATGCTTCAAGATTGTTAAAAAAGAAAAAAACTATAAAATAGAACTCTATCAACAAATATTGGACACAAGAAGTATATTAAAATAGTTTTAAATTAAGGGTTAATATAGGTTAGTTTTTAAATTAATCAAGTGTTACTCCAATAATTCTCCTAAAAGGAAACGGTTTTTTTAAAACTTGAAAAATTGAAGTCTGGGTAAACCATAATATAAGATGTACTTAAATTTTAAATAATATTTTTTACTGCAAAAGTGTGTTAAAAAAGGATATCTTGTATTTTTAACCTAAATTTCTTTAAATCTATAATCTGAACAATACTTGTTTTTGATATCCCATAGACGGATAGACTTATCTACACTACCAGAAGCTAATGTATTTCCATCAGGAGAGAAACAGACTGATAAGATTCCATTAATATCCTGTATTGACATCTTATAATTTTTTAATTTTTAATATTAAATTGTTATATCAAATTATAATTGATTTTTGCATATTTCCCAAAATTCATTCCCTTTAAAATGATATGCTATTAAGTATAAGGTAAAATCGGATGAAATTCTTGACTAATGAATGAACCCTATTTTCTACTTATCTAGCATAGCCTAAGCCCGAAGACACTCTAGAAAATATAATTATGGACTATTAGGTGTTAGCAATAGAAGATTCTAGAGTTATAATATTGATTGGTTTCTCTCCCACTTATGCATTGTTGCATTATCTAAAATAAAACAATAATAATTTTCCTACTGAGTTTAATGGAATAAATTCGATAATTTGCTTATAAACTAAGCAAAATAAAAATTAATTAGCACTTTTTAACACACAATTAAAGGCTGAGAAACCATCTTCTCTAACTTCAAAAGTTAAGAAAGTAATTAATGATTATTTTTTCTTTTGCCAATATTTGGAGCTTTTGAGTTTCTTCAAAAATTTGTAAAATTATATTTGAGTAATTAGGCTATTATTTGCAAACTTTATTATAATATTAATTTTTGTGCTTTTTTATGATCTACAATTTACTCTATTTTTTAAGCAATATTTTACTAATTTAATAATTATTGATATCAAACTTCTGTTTTAATTTCATGCTGCACTATTTATAAATTATCTTAAATGATAAATTCTGAAAGCCATTAAGAAGGTTACTCAGTAAATTTAAATTACTGTGTTTTTTTTATAAATCGGAATAACCAATTATTCTTTGCAAGTGCTATACGCTGTTTTTGGATAATTAAAGGTATATATATTAGCTTTTAGGAAAAGGATGTTGAAAGACCCTATTTTTGCTTTTTAAATTTTGCTTTCTTATTTTTTTCATTCTTACAAATATTAATTCTTTACTCAATAATATTTAATGCTTCCTATACATATATATTAGTTTCAACTTCAATTTTCATAATAAATTATGTGATATGCAATTATTGTTCTAATTTTCTCTCCTCTTCAGCCATAAGTTGAACTTTAATTAGTAAAACTGCTTTATAATTTATACTCAAATACATTAACTTTAATTAGTTATTTTTCTTTAATTAAGATTATTGTTATTTCATAAAGTAAAAATTTGAAATTTTCATATATCCAATCAAATTTAGTAACTAATTATAATTGGGGTGAAGAAAATTTTTTTTTTAATTCAAAATATTTCATTATTGTTTAAAAATATTTACAAAAAGATGAAATATTTTCTTTGGATATTCAGGAATAATTCTGAGTAGTTAAATCCTGTTGCTTTTCTAAATTTAAATTATTGTCAAGGAATATCAAGCTCATGAATGATATCCATTTCATATACAAACTTGACATCAGAATCTGTTGATTCAATTTATTATGGTCTTATACTTGAAAGATATTATTTTACCTGCCATAAACCCAGCTGAAATTATAACAGATTATTTATATTATGTAGCAACTTATAAATGATTTCGAATAGATGCTAAATCAGTGAGGTTCTAATAAAATTTAAGACCGATATCAAAAGAAGAAATTATTTATGAAATCAAAAAAAACTGAATACTATATCTTTGGGCTTTACAGATCTCAATCTATCAGAATGGCCTGGGTAATTAATATATTTAACTATTTCTAAATCATAAATAATAGGAAGCTCTAGTTTAAGTCAAGAAAATCTAGCATAAATAACTTATCATTTTAGAGCAATTCAAAAGTTAGATACATCTTAAAGGACTAGGTAAAAGTAATGAAACATAATGAATAAATAAATAAAGAAACTCATAAATAGAGAAAAAAAGCAAAAACTTATGAAAATACAAAAGCTGTTAAAGAAGTTGAANATTTATAAATTATCTTAAATGATAAATTCTGAAAGCCATTAAGAAGGTTACTCAGTAAATTTAAATTACTGTGTTTTTTTTATAAATCGGAATAACCAATTATTCTTTGCAAGTGCTATACGCTGTTTTTGGATAATTAAAGGTATATATATTAGCTTTTAGGAAAAGGATGTTGAAAGACCCTATTTTTGCTTTTTAAATTTTGCTTTCTTATTTTTTTCATTCTTACAAATATTAATTCTTTACTCAATAATATTTAATGCTTCCTATACATATATATTAGTTTCAACTTCAATTTTCATAATAAATTATGTGATATGCAATTATTGTTCTAATTTTCTCTCCTCTTCAGCCATAAGTTGAACTTTAATTAGTAAAACTGCTTTATAATTTATACTCAAATACATTAACTTTAATTAGTTATTTTTCTTTAATTAAGATTATTGTTATTTCATAAAGTAAAAATTTGAAATTTTCATATATCCAATCAAATTTAGTAACTAATTATAATTGGGGTGAAGAAAATTTTTTTTTTAATTCAAAATATTTCATTATTGTTTAAAAATATTTACAAAAAGATGAAATATTTTCTTTGGATATTCAGGAATAATTCTGAGTAGTTAAATCCTGTTGCTTTTCTAAATTTAAATTATTGTCAAGGAATATCAAGCTCATGAATGATATCCATTTCATATACAAACTTGACATCAGAATCTGTTGATTCAATTTATTATGGTCTTATACTTGAAAGATATTATTTTCCCTGCCATAAACCCAGCTGAAATTATAACAGATTATTTATATTATGTAGCAACTTATAAATGATTTCGAATAGATGCTAAATCAGTGAGGTTCTAATAAAATTTAAGACCGATATCAAAAGAAGAAATTATTTATGAAATCAAAAAAAACTGAATACTATATCTTTGGGCTTTACAGATCTCAATCTATCAGAATGGCCTGGGTAATTAATATATTTAACTATTTCTAAATCATAAATAATAGGAAGCTCTAGTTTAAGTCAAGAAAATCTAGCATAAATAACTTATCATTTTAGAGCAATTCAAAAGTTAGATACATCTTAAAGGACTAGGTAAAAGTAATGAAACATAATGAATAAATAAATAAAGAAACTCATAAATAGAGAAAAAAAGCAAAAACTTATGAAAATACAAAAGCTGTTAAAGAAGTTGAATATCTTGAATCTCTTCTAATTGAGGAACACTAAAAATAAAAATTAAATTTATATTAAGGAAAACCAAAAAATTTGAATTTAAAAATCAAATAATAACATAATCTTTACAATAATTAATCGCTGATTGTTTCGTTTTCTATAAACTATTTTGTAAATTACATTTTTATAATAAGATTTCATGGTGTAAAAATCCTTAAACTTCTCTTTCTTTTTAATAAAGAAATTTTACTTTTTTGGGTTTGGGCACATTTTGTAGCTTGATAATTTGTTTAAGCAATTGAATTGATTTTTAAATTATATTGAATATTTTCAATAAATTTAAGTTTTCCAGAATTATTATGTTGAATATATCTCCAGATTAATGAGTGAAAGATGATTTAAAGGATTATTATTTAACTTTTATATAATTCAATTCAATGCATTCAATTTATAAAGAATCTGTAATATAATTTGCTTATAATTAATGTATTTTGAGTTTAAAATTATTGAGACTATTGAAAGATCATTATTTGAAAAAATTATAACTTATACTACAAAATAGTGTAAATATGATTATTGGCATATAAGTATTTTAAAAAAATTAAAAATAAAATTATTTCATATTCCTTCTTTAAAATAATATAAAACTTTTGCAATAAAATATTTTATATAAACAATTAAATTGATTTTATTACATTTATTATTGTGTCTTCCTTTTTATTAAAGTATAAATCTTTATATGGCCAGTTAATAGTTTAAAACTTTAGTAAATTCAGTATCACAACATTATTTCATATTGTAAAACAATCTAAATTCAATTTAGCAATTGATCTTAACTTTTTGCCTTTCAAAAACTTATTATGTTAAATATATAATGAAGCATTTAATATCATTAAAGAGAGGGATGTCAGATTACTTCTAGATAAAATCAAATATATTTTCAGATATCCTCTCTCCGATTGAATTAATTTCTATCAATGATCTACCTATCCTATTTTTTTAAACCTTTTCAATAAATTACTGTATTAGAATGATTGCATGCCTTTTCTTTAGGTCCTCAATGATTTTTCCAATTATCTAGTTTACTTTTAAAATAAAAAATGTTGAATATAACCAGTTTTAAAAAAAAATTATTGTTATTCCTTTGAATTCCTTTAACCGAAAATATCAAACGATTCCTATTAAAATCATTATAATTTTAACAAAAGATAATTATTTTTTCAATCATTAAATGCGTTAGATTAGTAAATGAATATATTTTTGAATTAACTTTTCATTTTCTAGAATTAACTGAAATTTGAAAAATATTCTAAGATCTTTATTATCAAAAATAGAGATTTCACATTTTGATGTATTCTTTATAATTCTCTTTTATTTAAAAATTTTGATAATTTTTTCAATATTTCGCAATAGTTTTATATTTGATATTAACAAATAGAATGATGTGAAATGTAGTTCCAAAATCAAAAGATAATCATTTTTCCCCAACATAATTAATAATATTTTATCTTATTATATATATTTACTTATTGCTTTTTCATATTCATTCTATTTCATATATGTCACCCTCTAAAAATTAGTTTAATTATAGATGGAATAATTTATTGTTATTAATTAAAATATAAAAATTTCGTGAAAATTTATAATAAGCCTCAGCTTTAATTATGTGTAAACCATAATTATTGGTATAATTCCTCTTTTACAATTATCTCTATTACCTCCTACATTTAATAACTAAAATTCTTAAACAAATTAATTTGGAAATTGAGCTGTTATTATGCTACTTGCTTATTCACTTTCGTAAATTTTATTTTTTTCTTCATTTAAAATAGCATAAATACTAAAATTGTAATACCTGAATAAATGGTTTTTAAGATAGTCATATTCCCAAAGCAAAATTTTTCATGTTTTAAGTTAATATTTTTATGTTAGTATTAGCATAATTGATTAGCCAAAATTATTGCAATAGGTGTAACTTACCCCATTATTCGTTATAGTATACACATCTTTGAAACAAGAACCCTTATCTCCCATATTGAAAATAGCACCGTATATAATTGAGCCCGACTATTATGATAGAACATTCTTGTGATTTCCCCTCAGTATTGATATCTATTATTTTAATGATCTCGTGCAATCCTATTTTGTAGTTTAAATATAGAATAGCAGTATTATAAATTATAAGAGCAAATCCTTATCCATCTGAAAAATTTAATTATTAATTATAATAATAATAATAAAAATGAGCTAATCGCGAAAAGGGTTTAAAAATGTTTGAATTCAATAAACAACGATTAAAAATTAAATAAGATGATGAAGCCATCAGAATCATACTCATAAATTTTCTTCAAGAGATATAATGTAAAGAATTTATTAGGTTTATTAGTCAGCTATTATTAGCTTATAAAAACACAAGACCAAACAAATTATTAAAACAAAAAAGGGTTGGGGTTGATTTTTAACGAAATACATCATTTGATTCTATCAATTTGTAATTATATTATAATTTAGCTTAAATGTTAATTTATTAATAGTAATTGTTTTAACTAATATCTGAGATTGAAAAATTCAGCCATTTTCAAATTTGCTCAATTTAATTTTTGTTCTTTAAAAAGAATGAAAGAATTAGTGATAAATGGAATTTACTCATTAATTTTTAGCATAATTCATATTATAAATTGATATATTCCTACAAAAAAATTCATCTTTTTTATTATAATTAATAATTGAATTTAATTTTTACCTTCTAAAGGTGGAAGAAGAAAGACCTTGTAAATTTTGAAAGGATTTCATAAAAATGATATACATCAATATTTAATACCTTTTTCAGTCTCACTTATTCAACAATATTCATAGATAAATGACATCTGAATACTAAATTAGAAATTCTATTAGCAACAGCATTATTTTGAGTAAAATTTTTCCAATATCTGAACCTATTTAATCATTGCACCATTTTAACATTTTGTGTCTTCAAGCAACAAAAAAATTAGGATTCCTAAGTATGTCTCTTGCATTAACAATTCATTATTTTTAATAATCTGAAATTAAGTTTCCTTTATAATCTACTTGTCTTGAAAAATCATTTTTGTTAAATAGAATCAAGTCTCAACTCCTAAACTCCCTATATCATCTGCCACACTCATATTAGTAAAGGTAATTGATTAAATTGAAGCGAATAGATCTTTAACTGATATTGCCTTTTTATTAGCCGACTGTTAAAGACAATTCTCAATTCTTTTATACATTTTATCTAAACTACAAATCCATGAATTTTTGACTCTACCCAACCTAAAAAATAAATCTTTTTCAAATTCTGACTTCCAATTTCTTGAATCTTTCTCTACTTAATCTCATCCTCTTCATATTCTTTCTATATATATTTGAGTAAAAATGCAAATGACAGATTCAATATTAATTTATTAAGTAGTATTTTTTAAATATTCTTTAGTATCTTCTGGAATTTCTCTAATATGAAAATTGCGATTAAATCTTTATCATTTAATTACAATCGATTTTAATTTAAATGTTAGTGATTCTATTTAGATTATAATTTAAAGCTTAACAATATTATCTAATAGTTCGACTTGAAATTTTATAATTATATATATGTTGTGTGTTACTATAAATTCCATTATTTCCTAAGGTATCAGTCCAATTACTAAAGAATGGCAATTTCTTCCCCCTTAGTTGTACATAGGCAACTATCACCTTCCAACTCAAAGCCAAAATATAAAATATGAGATTTTACAACTTATGGTTATTAAAAATAATAATTAAACTACATTTTTATGTCCTTTAATAGGTCAAATATTATGATATGCCAATATATTTTTTCCCATCAATAGCAATCCACAAATTCTTAATATTTAAAATTTAAATAATCTTATTAAATATTCAAAATAATCAACAAATTGTTGGTGATCTAAAAATTAAGAAAGCCTGCTTTTTCAGAATGAAATTTTGATGGGGTTGATTCACTTTATATTTTAATTACATAAGAGAAAGACAAAATCAATAACGTTGATGAATAGCTTTTAAATTTGAATATAATACTAAATCAAACGCTGACTAGTAGTTTAATAATAAAAAAAATATCGATTAAATGAACAAAAATATAATGAATTCTTTTCATTTAATAGTTTGAGATAAATATAATGATTTCAATACCTTCAATTGATATTCCAATACATAACAGAACATTTGGCCTGGATCAATATTTATCAAAAGAATCATATTCAAAATTTCTTTGTGTTTAATAATTCCAATATATATTGAATTTGTCAGAAAATTTAAATCTTATTTAGTATATTTTATGTTATACTTTTGGCACATCATTTTTAATAAAGAATTCATCTATATAATTTTATTGCTTGTGTAAAGAAGTCAAATGAGGTTATCAAAGATATAGTTTAAATCCTTTAAATTCAATAATTACTAAAAAGTTGGAAAAATTATATAATTCCGAGATTATATAATATACTATAGGAGTGATTTTTATTTAAAGTTTGATTTTATTCCATTAACATATATATAGGAATATAATAAAAATATTATTGCTAAACTGAAAACACAAAAAACATAGATAATTAGTTCTATATAAAATCAATTATTATACATTCTTCAAAAGAATCCCTAATATTGTGTTATAAATTAAGGCACTTTAATGATATACTAGAAAATAAAATGGCCTTTAAGATGAGAATAACAGATGATAAAACTTTTGGAGTAAAATTGGTAGGCTTTTCTTTCCTTTCTACCTTGCATTATGAGAGACCAATAAAATAATTAACTGAAAGGAATAGTCACAGAGTGAATTTTTTGTTGTTTTTATGGTAGAAAAAACTCCAGACAAGGATGCTAAAATTAATTCTGTATATTAGAAATTCAAAGACTGTTTTAATAAAGTTATAATGACTTTATATCATTATGAGACATCTGAAGAAATTCCCAACAAAAATTTGAATTAAAGTTATGTAATTATATGTCTTAGATCATTTAAAAAAAACTACCATCGATCAAAATAAATACTGCTTAATTAACTTTGATGTTGGTACTATCTTTCACAAAACATTCTTTATAGAAAGGCAAAAACAACTTTGTTAGGCAACAAATTCTATTTAAAAACTGGAGATTTGATAAACTTAGTTTTTTTTTGTAATTAAAGAATTAGCAAGAAATATTCGAATAATGGGAGCCATAATTCATTTAAATATAAAAATTATGAACGCCTAGGTTCCTTATAAGTAAAAATAAAGAGGGATATTTATCATCCAATATTTATTGATGAATGCAATAATCAATAATCTTAGTAACAAATCTCTTAAGATAACACCTCTATAATAATCTAAAATTTGAGGACTTAATTATGATTAAAAAATATTTATTAAGAATTCATAGAATGGGTTGGTCCAATAAAATAAAAAGATAGAGTATAAGATCTGCTAAAGTTTTCCATCATTTTTTTACTAAAGCCTAAAAAATAAATATTTTTTCTGCATTTATATGGGCCTCAAATTATGAAAATTATTATGCATCTCTTATTTTTGTTTAAAGCCTATTGTTGATAAAAGCTACTCGCATACTCTTTTTTATGGAAACCGATCCTATCTCAAAGCTATATTTATTATCACTCTGGCTATTGTACTTATATGCTTTTCATGATTGTCAACTTACGCTAAGCTTAGATGGAAAAGTTTTAGTTAAAGTGTGTTTTGTTTATTCAATTTTTAGTTTGCTATGACAAACTCATTATTAATACAATTTAAGAAAATTAAGAATCTTCATTTCAACACTAAAAAACAGTTAAATAAATCTAAAAATATTCTTCTTAATTCATTACGATGTGAGCAAAAATTAGAGACTTATTGTTAGATTAATATTAAAAAGGGTAATCTGTCTTATTTATATCATGAATATATAACTTTATCTTTATCTCTTATAATAATATATCTTTAAGATTATCTTAAAAAATATAGATATTTAATTTATATTTATTGTGCCAGTTAGTGCCATTTAGTGATAGAAATCTAACAAAACTAATACAGAAAAATAAATTAAAAAAACAATTTATATTATCATAATTATATATTGATATATCATATCTTAATAAAAACATCTATTTTTTTTCTCTCTAAATTTCTTATTAATTCTGTCTATTCTATGGTTGGAAAGTTTTATGTACATTAAGATATATCTATATAAACTTCTTTTGTGTCTTCAAAGTTTAAACTTGCTAATATTTTTATCAAATTAGCTTTTTCAAATTCACACTTTTTCAAAATCATTTTCAGTGTTTTAAGAGTCTTGAATGAAAATTCTTAAAAATCTAATCTAATATTTTCAAAAGTTATATCTAAGACATCAAGTTGACTTTTTATATTTCTTTAAAATTCAAAGGTCTGAATATCTGCCTTATTATAAAGTGATAACTTGAGGTATTTCATTTCAGTAAATTTTGTTAAAAATTCATGACATTAAGATAAACCAAGATTACCAGAAACTTCAAAATAAAATTGTTCAAAATTATATCTATCTAAATGTAAAAATTCTTCTTTTATTTCTAAAATTGATTTTGAATTCTTTTTTTATCTTAATAAGGGATTAAATTTTTATACTTTTACTATTTGAAAATAAGAATAAGAAAATGCTTTTAGACTATCTTATCTCCCAACTTAAAATTACATATTTTTTATTTCTGTAGCTTCTACATATACTTGTAAAAAATGCAACTTTGATGGACAAAATTACATAATTGCATTAGTATAATGAATATGATGTGGATCTACTTCGTCTAAATAAAAATTAAGTTTTAATTAATAAATTGGACTCACTATTAGACATCTGATAAAATCATTAATTTCAGATCCCATACAAAATATTCTTTATGCTTCATCTATTTCTAATATACTGTCTATGGAAGCAAGTACTACTCTGACTTATGCAAGTATCTTTTCTCTTTTTAAATCTTTATAACTAGAAAAATCTAAGGTTTTTATATTAATTTTCAAATTGCATTTTTCTTTTATAAACCTTTCATTAGCTTTTGATAAGATTGAAAAGGATTTAGGATATTCTAGTTTCATTTAATTTGTTATTGAATTAAAATACAACATAGATTATAAAAATTATTCTACTGAAACTGTACATAAAATTAATGCTGGAATGAAAAAATCTTAAATAAAGACTTCTAATAATTATTTTATTGAGATATAACTTTCTTTTATTTACTAAGTAAAAGAAATACCAAATATTGGATAAATTTAGCCCAAGGGAAAAGCTAACAAATATATATAGAACTAAGGAAGTTTATTCAGAGCTTCCTAAACATCTGTTACCCATATAACAGCTTAATAAAATGGTTATTTTTTTATTTGCATAATATTTTTGGGATCAATTTAAACTGCCTTATATGAAAAAACTGAAATAGGAAGACTACCTTCAAATTTCGAGGCATAATTTTTGAATTTCAAGTATCCTTCAGCACTAAACTCTCTTCTGACTTAATCAGCAAATTTCTTTACAGCTAAATATAAAACAATCATTATGATATCCCAAATCTTAAAAAAGTTAAAGAATCCATATAAAAAAATATAAAATGCTTATTTTGCTATTGATACACCTCTAAATACTTTTGACTAAAACACTCCAAATGAGATTAACTATAAAATTGGGTGAACAAGGGTTAAAACTAATAATGCTTTAGAAAAATCATTTTAACCACTAATTATGTAGACGAGAGAAAAAAATTAGAATAACCCATTTGTTATTGAATAAATTGATTGAAGAGATGCTTAACATTCATTCAATTAGCTCAATTTGATATAACAATCGTAGAAAATCAATAAAAATGAAAATTTCCCAATAAATTCTTCAAACAGTGCTCTTTTTGTAATGACAGTGATTTTAGCTTATGCTTCTTAAACAATTTATTCAGGACTTTCTTATAAATTTTATTTAATAGTTTCTTAATTTTATTGTTTATCTACTTCAGGAGATCCTTTAGAGGCTTTAATTGATGGTTATTATTCTTTTGAAATTACTTTAATAAAATGTTCAGATAATTTTATGTATTCAAAGTTAACAAAATAATTATGTTAAACTGCCTACCAACCAGAATTTATTTTAGGATTTTCAATATAAAGTATTTATTAAATCTTCTCCTCTTCTTCATTTATATCTATTTAATCAGCATCCCATAAAGCATCAATAGAATCTTCGTCTTAAAATTAAAGAATTAGATTAGGAAAATCTTACTTTTAAAATATACTCTCCAAATGTCCTAAATTATGCTAATCATGATACAATAGACTTATTGTTTATACTTAAATTAATTTAAGACAATTTGCTAAATATTATAATGCGATTTCATCATAACAATCAATAAAATTGAATTAAATATTTTACATTTTTTTATATCTTGTTAAGAATGTAATGATATAAACCATACATACATTCTTTTCATAAGTACTTAATTTACTTGAGTCTATATGAAAATAAAAAGACTTAATAAATCCGATTTATTTTTAATCAGCTTTCAATAGTTGTTTAGTTTCTTTAAAGTATTTTAATTTTATTTTCTTTAATTTAAATTATAGTTCTGTTTGCATAAATCTAGAAGTTGTGGTTAACACAACAAATTATAATTCCAAGAGGTAATAGATTAAATTGACAATTAATATGATATAGCTCACAACATTGTATCCATCCCATCTCGACATTTTTGAATTGAAAAAACCTTAAATAAATAGTTAAGGTGCTGTTTAAAGGCACAAGGTAATAATCATGGATAGAACGGATAATCTGTGGAAAATCAATTCTCTAAATATATTTACAGGCTTTGTTCTCTTTTTTAAGAGTCTTAATGGATTTCTAAATTTATCTTCCCCATCTAATATCAAATATTTATTAATTTCACTAAATGAGAATTCTTTCAAGGATTAATTTCTGTTGAAATAATAAATGAATGGTGAAATCTTAAAATAACTTAAGACTCCTAAAGCAGAGTAGAAAAGATAATAGGGCAAGTTCAAAAATATATTTTTTTTAACAATTTATCTTAATTTGAATGAGTACATCCAAGATAAACTATGAGAGAAGATAGTTAATAAGATAGAAGTAATGTAGCAAGTAAAAAAAATCCCAAGATCTTAATTATGAATTGAGTAGCCTAGAGTAAAAAAGATTTCAAGAAGATTTAAGAAATAAATAAAAACTTGAAGTCCTATTTTTGCATAATATTTGTTAATATTTGGTCTTATCTTAAAATTAATTCAATTACTTTTACCTAAACTTCTTTGAACCGTGATTCTATAAACTCTAAAAATTCACTGTACAATTATTTCTCTTAGTGATGATCCCATGATAGAATAGGATCAGGCTTCTTCTTGAAACAACTTAATTTTGAAGATTAAGGATTTATTCTGTTATTTATTTATATCTTTTTTTCTTCGTTAATAAGACTTACTATGTCTGGATTTGGATGATTTGATAAAGTTACAGCCTAATTTAGAACATTAATATTTACAGCTATATGTACATCTCCTATCAAAGGTGGAATTTTAAGAGAGGTATTCTAGGTCTATGATTTTGGATGAGACTCTTATTAGGATTCTTTTTTTGCTGACTTCATGGTAAATGGCTGTTATTGAGTAGATGAAGTTGATGGCTTCTGTGAAATCTTTTACTATTGATTGATCTGTGATTTTGGATACATATATTTTATTAATTAAAATAAAAAGTAATAGATGAATAAAATCTTTTATAATTAAATTTGAAATTTAATATAGCTACTATTTTAGGTCTTATAAATATTGAGATTTGTTAATATTTTTATGACAATTAGATAATTTGTAATTAATAGATTTATGAAAATAGTACTGATCACTCTCAAATGATGCATTTTATATTTTATTGAGGTAAAGCTAGATAACAGAAATCCTTACATTGTTTTTGGCTTACTCCTCATTTCTCTAAGCGTATCAGAAATGATTTATTATCATATTTTAGAGCCTTATTAACAAAATGAATCGATTAAGAATCAAATGAGGACGGCATGCTCTTAATTCTATAAATAAATTAGATTTAAATTAACAATATATTTAATTAATGTTACATAAACATATTATATTATATATTAAACTTAATATAGAACAATCAAATATATTTTAGATTATGAAAGACTTGAAATTTTATCCCCTTTTTTTACTTTTGAAAAATATCTAAAATAAATTATAAAATATCTTCAGAATCTTCAAAATCTCTTAAAAATAGACATCGTTAACTATCAAGCTGAATTTCAAAAGTCTATATAAATATTGAGTAATCTAATACTAAATAACTTATATATTTTAAGAAATTATTCCATAGAAGCATATTATTATTCATATAACTTTTGATGGATTATAATATCTGATTGAATCCTTAAAAGGAAATCTAATATACATAAGTTTGTTCCGTTGTTTATTATTTTATGTCTAATTTTTATTAATAATCATTATTGATGATCTAATGTAGTTAAACTTTGCTTGTTATATAAAAATATATTATCTAGTTATATATTAATTTATGGAAAAAAATAGTTTCTATAAATAGTTTAAATATATTCTAAGTTAGGAAGTTAGTACAAAAATTAAAGTATTCTTTTTATTTTTGTATATTTGATCCAATAAAGATATAATCTTTTAATTATTAAGTTGAGGTATTCATTATTGATTGATATGATTAAAGATTTACGTAAATAGCTTCAAATTAATAGAGTATTACTATCATTTTGTTTAAAAGAATAGTAAACCTAAATTAAATATGAATTTCAAAATTTTTTTTTTCGAGAAATACATAAATAGAGCTAACTAAATTTTACTGATTTAATTTTTATATATCTGCTCTTATTTTTTTTATATAATACTTTTGATTAATTAATTAAGCATTGTTATAATAATTGTAATTTATAAGACAAAAGGTACTAGACAACAATTCAACTTAGTTGTGATTTAGAATCAGTCTGAGAAACAATAAATGATAAAATTTTTAAATTTGATCAATCATATGCTTATTTATTATTAAGAGCATTACTTTTTTCTCTTGATTAAGTTGAAACATAAAATTTAAATATAATTCCTTTCATTATTGATAATAGTTTATTACTTTTGTATTATTTAAATTATTATTTTGATTTGTCATTTTATTTATATAGAATTCTAATTAGTTTAAAGTATTTTAATTTAAGCACCTTTGGTTGATGTATATATCAATTCAAACCCTTAAATATTATAATTAATTAAAACATCGATTAATCTTTAAAAAAATAAAATCTTCAACTTCATGTAAATAGATCATTAATAATTGTTAAATCAATATAAATAACAGAAGAAAATAAATAAATGTAAAAGAATAAAAATTCACAGAATATGATCTTTTGAAATTTTAGATATTAATTTGATTATTATATATTCATGAATTAAGATAAAAATTAATCATTCTAAAATAATCTTATAGAATCAAAATGGTATCATATTATCTCTTCTTTTATATTGAATTTTAAACACTTTTTAACCAATTGTTCTTATAAATTGGAATTAATATGTAATTAAATTTACAATAATAATCATTTTTATAAAAATATTAACCTTTCTATTCTCAAATATACCCATTTTAATAAGTTTTATAATACAACAATCCACCAAGATTTAGTATTTTTTAAATAAAAACCTAATTATTATATATATAGACTATTAATAATAATTATATATAATTTTTAATAATAACTTTATTTTTACAATTAGCAATTTTGACTTTATAAATTAAGCAGTCTTCAATCTTAATTTTATATCAAACTGAATTTATTTTGTACTGAATCCAAAATTTAAATAGAAACATAGAAAGTTTTTTAATCAAAATAAAAATAATTGAAGGCAGTTATTAAATCTTAAATTGAGTTCTGTACCTTTAATTTATTCTAAATTTAAATTCAATATTATTATATGGAACTGTATGTTATTTGATGCATAACTAAATTTATACCATAAAAACTCTATATAAATAAATGAAACTAATTTTATGTATTACTCGAATTTTAAAAGAATCATTAGTCATTTTAAAGTTTTACATATAATATGAAAATAATTTATTACAAGATTAAAATATAGTTTAATAAATAGGAAATTCAATATGTATTTATTAATTGAAATACTTACTAACCAAAGTTATGATTTGTGACTATTTTTAATGATTAAATAAAAAAGTAATAGAAATAAGAGAACCAAAAAGAATATTTTTTCTGATTTTAGTTATATTTTATAATATAAATAATCTATGATAAATACATGTATAAATTATTAAAAATAACATAATTATTATTATAATGTTGAATAATTTATGCTTTTTGTGAACATAGTATTCTTATAGTTCAATTTTTTGCCTAAATTTCAGTTTAATAACATAGATCATTAGCAAAAAGTTAAAGACAATATTTATTAAAATTGATAAATTACTTGTATTATTCTTGATTCTCATTGAGTCATCTATGTTATAATTTCTATAAAAACAAATAGATGATAATATAATGTCAATTATAGGAGCTGAATTCAAAAACAGCTTATATATTATTAATAAGAATTTTAATTTTTTTATAAGTAGAAGACTTATGGAGATTTAATTACATTAGATTTTGGATGATTGGTTTGAATATATGGATTAGAATGTACAGAAAATATCAAATCCGAAAATATTAGAAAATTAATAGGTTTCCAATTAAGGTGAAATATTTTTCAAGAAGAGATAATCTTGATATGTAATTAATTAATTATAGTAGAAATAACCAAGAATCTTGTTGTTGATCAACCATATAATAAAGAATTGAAAGTTTTAGAAACTGTGATGACAATTATCTAAAAATAAAAATAGCTAGGTATTAACAGTGTTTAAAGCCATCTAATGATTTAGAAACATCAGATTGATTGAAATCAGCTAGAAGTTTTGATACTAATTGTATAAGAATTTAGGAATAATCATGTAATTGGATCAGATGGATAAATGGGCAAATGCATTAAATTATTACTTAATTAAGCTTACTAATTATAATAATGATTGGGGGGAATATTAATGACATGAAAAAAGTATATACAGAAGAAAAACCATATTTGAGGAACGAAAAGTCAATTAGGTTTTTTTATGAATAAATTAAGTAATACAGCAAACAATGGTGTTAACCTTTGTTATAAATACTTCAAATATGAATTTATTTAACATTTCAAGAAGGTATTTCAAATGATCAGAGAAACAATAATTAATTTGGTTTAAAATTCATAATTCAACCTATTTAGATTATGAAAAGTTGGCCAAATATAAATCTTCATGTCTTAAATTTAATATAATTTTGATTCTGAATGAATGAATTATAAAATAATAAGAATATTAGGTATTAGATTAAATAATACAAATAAAAATCCACTTTTAAGAGTGAAAATGTAGTGTATAAATTTTTCAATTTCTGCCAATATAAGAACAACAAGTAGACATAGTTTATTAGATAATTTAAATAATAACAATAATATCTAATATATTAATCTTTTAATCAAAAATAAAGAATGAAGAAAGTTATGATAGATAGAGTTAAGGAAATATTAAAAAATAATCAGCAATTAATAAGATTGTGATATTTTGAAAGTATCTATACCTTAATAGTTTTTTTAGATCCTTATTGATTAAAAATTTACTTAGAAATAAAGAGTGGAGATCAAATAATGTTTGATAATATGTTTAAGGAGTAGTTTGAATTAATTGAATGATTTGGATTCTGAATTATGAGATTATTTAATAATAAAATTAATTGAAATTCGTTAAAAAACACATATATAATAATTAATCTTTTAATTAATTTTTTTATTTGTTAAATGCTCAATCCAGACTTAATCTAAGAATTTGAAATAAATGGATACAATCTACCTAAGATTGATAAAGTATAATGTATCAATCAAATAAAATAATTGATTTAAACTCATCCTTTAGATTTTGACTTTATTATTGCCAATACGAAACTAACAACAAATTAGATGAATATATTGTAATAAAAGTCACAAATTTCATTAATCCTTGATCCTTAAAATCATTATAACATTTCCTGTCCAGTTTTTGATTTCAAAAAATTGTAGGAAATACTTCCAAATAAGAATAGAAATAAATTAAATGAAATTAAGTCTAAAGTAGAAACTCTATTAAATAGTAGTCATATAGATCCACCATAAACAATAAAGAAAAGGTATAAATTAATATTAATTAGATGGTGGACAGAAGATGAAGATCAACAACTTTAAGATTTAGTGTCTTAATATGGTGCTAAAAATTGGAAGAAAATAGCATCTTTTTTTTAAGATAGAACAGATGTATAATGTTTACATCGTTGGCAAAAAGTTCTAAATCCTGATTTAGTAAAAGGTCCTTGGACTCAAGAAGAGGATGAACTTTTAGTTACTTTAGTTGTTGGATATGGACCTAAGAATTGGAGTTAAATAGCAAAACATTTACCAGGGAGGATTGGGAAGTAATGTAGAGAAAGGTAAACTTAAATTATTAAAAAAAGATTTCATAATCATTTAGATCCAAAGATCAATAAGGAAAGATGGACTGATGAAGAAGATTAAACTATCATAGAGGCTCATAAAAAATTAGGAAATCGTTGGTCTTTGATAGCTGGATTATTAAAAGGTAGAACTGATAATTCAATCAAAAACCATTGGAATAGCACTTTAAAGAGAAGACTTAAGATGTAAAACCGATGGGAAGACTTATAGGTTTTATAGAATCAAGATGACACATAAATTAAAGGAATTCCAAGAAGACATATGTAAAGAAAGATCATTTATCAAAAAACACCAGTGAAAATGATCAAACCTGATCCTGTATCTAGATAATTGAATTTTCTAACTCCATAATAATCTCCAACAAGTAAATAGATAAATTATAATTTAATTTAGAACTGGAGTAATTTTCAAAAAGTTTATTTATTGTATTTCCAAATTACAATATAAAGTTAATGAATTTATCAAGTGTAACTCTGATCAAATAATTGGGTGAATTGGTTAATTTTGATCTTGATTTCAATAAAAAATATAGTTACGAATGAGTTATTATTCAATTAAATAAATTTCATAGCAGAATATAATCTATTTAACTAATAATGATTTAATTATTAGTTCTTATTATTATTTATTTTATTTATAATATCAATTGATTTTCTACTGTTATCAGTAATATATTTCATAATATATATGATTGTATATATGGTAAATGATTTCTTTGATCATCTGATCAAGTCACACAAGAAATAAGTAAATTTAATTAAAATGATGTAATTTAATTTAAATAAAAGAATTTATGCAAATGTGATGAATTCTCATTATGCTCTTCTTTCTTTTAATAATAGTAGACTGGTAAATACAAAAATGAGATCCTAGTTTATAGTAAGTATTTTTTGAGATATAATATTTATATAAAGAAAGAACTAATATCTCTATAAATTACTAAAGAACCTAGTTTTGTATGTGCAACTCTTAGTAGGTTAAGTAATTTTTATTTGAAATTGAACACAACAATTTAATCAGTACTCTGATGTTAAGGTAATATTAAAATTTCTTCCAAGTTATTCAGATTATCAACAGTAAAGTTAATTCAAAATATTTAATGTATTAAATTGATGGCACATTATCTAGAAGTTTTAGATTTCAAAATTTGAAATAAAGAATAAAAATTAAATAAAAAACATTTTCAAAATCTAGGATAATATAGAATAATAAATAATATAATGATTGAAAAAATTGCTATAGCTTTGTGTATCACAATAGTCACATCCATAACACTAAATCTTAATGAGATCTGTCAATGTTCTCAACTCATTCAAGAATATGATTGTATTAACTCTTCTATGGAATGCAGTTGGAATTTCTAATCTAAAGAATGTTAAGATATTCCTTGTTCAGAAATATTATTTTCCAGCTTTTGCATATAATAATCATAGAGATGTTATTGGGCTAATGGTCAATGTCAAAACTTTACCAATTGCTAGAGCCTTTTAGGATCAACTTAATCTATTTGTATTAATTAAAACATTTATTGTCCTGCTTCAAATGGCACCAATTGTTAATCTGTAGATTATCTCTAAACTTGTGCATCTATTACTACATCTAATAATTGTAACTATTATTTTTCTGCTGCAGGAGTATGTATGTGGAATGGGCAAAGTTGTGTTTAAGCTACGTCTTGTTCTTAATTTTAGGGTAATTCTACTACATCTTGTAATTTTAGTGGATGTTAATTGAATTACTAAACAAAACAATGTCAACCAAAACTCTGCTCTCAATTAAATGGTGAAATTTAGTGCTCATAAGGAATATTAACATTTGGACCTTATTTAAACAATATTATTGGATGTTATTGGAATTATGAATCATATACATGTGAAGAATTTTATCCATCATAAATGAATTATATGAATTGTTATGGTTCTAGTGCAGGAACCTATCATTGGAATAGTAAAAAAGAAAAAAAGGGAGACTGTGTTTCTTGCTATTAATAATTTTTGATTCTATCGATTATTATAACAATGTTATTTTGAATAATATTATAATGTTAACAAAGTAATGAAATATAAGAATAGATAATGATTATCTTTTTTAAATTATTAATAATTCTGATAATTCAAATTTCAAATACATTATAATAAAATAATTATCTATTAAATTAATATTCTATTCCTGTTAATTTCGGATTCAAAATACTTTTTAATTTTTTATGCAAATCCTATTGAAATCCAATTATATATATATTTTAGAATTACTTAGTAAATAATTTAATTATAGAATTGAAAAGATATATCTTTATATTTAGACTGATTATTTAACATTATTTTCAGTTGATTTAATTACTTTCTGATTATTAATAGTTAAGTAATTATAGATAATTGATAATTTTTCATAACTCATTCCAATAAAGTTTGAATTAAACTTTATTTGGTTGAAAATATTATTAAATACAAGCCCCTTTAAAGAGTATTATTTATTGAGAAGAAAAAAAAATACTCTATATTTATTTTTTAGATTTTTAATATGGATTAAGAATTACAATAAATTTTGATTATTTAATATGAATTATTGAGTTATATTTAATATTAATATTATAGAATTTTATGTCAAATCCATACTAATAATCAAACACTCAGTATCCTTAATAAAATTAACCATAATACCCCTAATAATATCCATAATAGTACTCTTAGTAATATTCCTAACAATAGTAACCATATCCTTAATAATAATAACAATAATACCCACCATAATAATAATATTATCAACCCTAATAGCCAAATTACTCATATCAACAAGTTTAACCAACAATCCAAAAAGAAACTTATTATCAATAGACACAACCTCAAAATAATGTTAGCTCTCCTGTAGATGATTAATGTAATTAATAATTTTAAATTTAGAAAAAAATCCATTGTATGAATATGACCTTGGAGAATCATTTTTAGGAAATGTTGGATTTGATTAGAGAAAGAAATTTATTGTTAAGGTTTATAGTTTATTAACAATTCAATTATTAGTTACATTTGTTATGGTAGCTATAGCATGTTTCTCATAAGGATTTAGAGATCTATTAATTAATCCATCTAGTTATAATGCAACACCATTTTATTGGAGTATGTTTGCTGTATCATTTATAACAGAAATAGCTATTTTTTGTTGTAAAAAAGTAGCAAGAAAAGTACACAATATATAATATAAACAAAAAGGTTCCAAATAATTATATAGCTTTAACAATATTTACAATTAGTTTTTCATTTGTTGTAGCTGGTTCATGTGCAGTTTGTGAGGATGCTTTTTCAAATGGTGGTACTTTGATTTTGATTGCTGCTCTTATGACATTTGCAGTAACTGCTTCATTAACAGTGTATGCATGTAGAACAAAAACAGATTTCACTATGGCAGGTATTAAATATTAATTATATTAATGATTAGGTGGTGCATTATTCATTATGTCTGCTATAATGTTTATCCTATTTATCTTTGCCATTTTCTATTTTAATATCATTTTATGGCTCTTATTATGTTCATTATCAGTGGTCCTTTATGGTTTCTACTTAATTTATGATACTCAATTAATTATTGGGGGAAAGGTAACATTATTATAATTTAATTTAGTCTCATCAATTAAGTATTGATGATTACGTGATTGCAACCATGTTCATTTATATTGATATCATAATATTGTTCTTGAGAATATTACAAATTCTAATGATATTATTTGGAAAGAAATGAATTATCAATCAATACATCATTATTATTATTATTTTGTAATCTTCTCTCTTTCTCTTTAATAATTATATATATATATATATATTGTAAGTGATTTATTCTATAATTTATATATATTATAAAATTTATTATGTATATATATTAGTTTCTATCTTAATAATTAAATAATTTATTTATAAAATTCCTTTTTTCTTTTTATGATATTCACTTAAATTATCATTTAATTATAATTATAATAATTATGGATAATTAAAATTTTCTGTATTTATCATTAGGTGCTTATATTGGAGTAAGTTTTAGATTAGAAATTGTATCGATTGTCAGCAACTTTCTTACTGATTAATCTATACCTATAGATTTAATTGATAATTTCATTGGATCATTTGTTATTGGATTTTATAATGATAGATATAAAAATAAAGATTTCAGTTCTCATTTAGCTATCAGCACAGGATTTTGTGGATGTTTAACTACTTTTTCATCTTGGATTATTGGAATCATTAATTTAGCTAATTAGGAATTATGGTTTAATAGTATGATTAATCTATTTATTGGAACAACAATTTCATATTCTGGATTCAAACTTGGTTAGAATGCTGAAACTGAATTCAAATTTCCATTTCATTCAAAATTAATATATTTAGCATTTCTTAAATTGATAATAGTTTAAGTATTATTTAAAAGATGGACTATGATAGTAACAGCATTATTATCACCTTTTGGAGCAATTCTTAGATATTATATAAGTAAATTGAATCATAAAGATTTTCCATTTGGTACTTTAATATGCAATTTAATTGCTGTTTGGATAGCTGAAGTACTCTTGATGTCTAAAATCAATTTTGATGATAATAATAATACGATTATAAATACTGTCTTAAAAGGATTTTGTGGTAGTCTATCAACAGTTTCTACATGGATTAAAGAAATTTGCACAATATAATCAATTGAAATACGATTTTGTTATTATTGGATTTCTATATTTTTGAGTGTTTATATTAGTTTAATTATATCTTAATATTTATATTGAATATACATTATATTCTGTCATTATTAGTATAGATAAGATTATTATTATTTTAACATAATTTAGATTATCATATTATTCTATTTTCTATTAAAATATTAATTATTTAATAGTCTTAAATTAAACAAAATTTTGAAGTAATTTCTCTGAGAAAATATATTGATAATAACATTTAACCTATACCTATTATTTGTTGGATCAATTTTAGGGTTGATTTAAAAATATAAAATTTATTATATAAATAATTATAATAATAAGTCTTCTTAAATTTCATTAGGCTAGTCAATTTAATTAATGAATGATCAATTCGATTATATAGAAGCTTATCACGCAGAACTTGAATATCATTAAATCATTTGTTTATATCCATTAATTAAAGAATATTACAAAGTTCATTACGATTTAACATGTGCAATAGCAAATATCATCAATTAAAATAGTGATATGTGTATATTTAAAATTTACAAAGAAACAAATAAAAACATATAGTAATAATAACAAAACTAATAAAAATAACAATAATAATAATAATAAGAAATAAATGATAAAGATGATGATACAAAATGGTTTCTCTATCCAAAAGGGGAAACTAAATAAGAATAACCTATAAACAAATTCAATTTATTATAAAGTAATATGTAAAATTTCAAAGAACAACTTTTTATACAATTTTCGATCTGTGATATTAATTTAAAAAATTAATATCTATATAAATGTCGAAAGATAATTGATTTTATTGAAACAATATAAAAGGATATAATGATGAATAATTTTGACACTTAATATTTAGAAGAAGACATTCAAAGGTTTTGTGAAAATGATTTATAATAATGATGAATTTATATATTATTATATGTAAAAATAAATATGCTATTTCAATACACCTTCAACTTAATGCACTGCAAGATCTCCAGAAAAAGACTATACAACATACTCTTTTTAAAAAGTGCTTTATTAATCTTAATTTTTAGTAGAACAATGATTACAACTACAATAAATTTAGTGATTCTAAAGGATAGATATAATAAATTATACCTCATGTATAAAAATAATAAACGGATTATCTAATTCCTTATTAAAACATTACTCCTTAAGATCAAAATCATTATTATACTAATGATTCCTTATCAAATATTCATGATAATATAAAGTTAATCACATAATAATTTGAAGAGAAATCTAATGAATTGAAAATAGAATAATAAAAGCGTCTTGATATTGAGATTAAGTTTGCATAATTACAATAAAACAATTAATTGTATATGAAATATCAATTAATGTAGATTAGAAGAAGAATTGAGTAAATAGAAATAATTATGTAAACAAATGGAAAATTTCAATAAGGAATTGGATAACAAATTCTAAATTCAATTTAACACTACTTAGAGCAACTCCTCATAATAGGATGAAAATATATTCAATATAATTAAGTAAAAAGAATAAGAAATATAAGAATTAAAATAATTATTAGCAAATGAAAAAGATCAAGAATCAATTAAATAAGATAGATTAATGAAAGAATTTTAAATTATATTTTAAAAACAAAAAACATTAAATCAATAAATGTTATTAGAAAATATTTAATTATAAAAAGCACTTAATAATTAAACAATATCTTCAAAATCTTAATCCAAATTATTAGATGAATAATAACTTAGATAAATATTATAAAATTATTACACTATTAATAATGAAGAATGTTTATAATAAATACCTGTTGATTAATATCTATCAGCAATTAAAATACTAAAAGAAATTACTTTATCAGAAAACTCTAATTAGAAACAGTAAATCCATCCATAAAAATAGAATAAGATTATAAATCAATCACATTTACAAGAATTAAAAGATAAATAAGAATAATTAATAGAAGAGATTAAAAAGTAAATGGAAATATTTATTTAATAAAAAGTAAATTATTTATCATTTATAAGAATACATAACAAAAGGACATAATTTAATTTAAAAATGAAACTGATGAATTACAAAGATAATTGGATTAAGTAGAGAATTTGATATAAGAGATGGAATAGAATCCAAAATAACAACTTCTTAGAAATAGTAATGTTTCTTTTGAGAATTATAATTTTGAATGAATATATTAAACATAATTTTAATATTTTATAAGATCATTAATTACATTTTACAAACATATTTTTAATAGCATTTTCTCATAAAATTAAATTAACATTAATAACATTAATTTCCACAATATGGAATTTATAAATAATAAATTATATATTAGACCAAATTTGAACATAAGAATTTTCGAAATTAAATTTGTCATTAAACAATTATTAATTATGCATTCAATATAAATTATCTTGATAATTAGTACAGCCTCCCTCATTAAATCAACCACTTTGGATTTAAACAATAGATGCAAATGTTCAGAATTGATTTATTCTTCTGATTGTTACAATGGCTTTTCTGATTGTTCTTGGAATACTCATCAAAATTAATGTGTTGACGTGGCCTGTTCTGATATCGAATGGTCAAATCATTGTATTTGGTCATCAAATAGATGTTATTGGCTCAATAAGTAATGCCATGATTTTACATCCTGTGAAGCCATTCCAGGAAAAGACCAATCTGAATGCATTGCAGCCAATGTCTACTGTCCTGCTTCAAATGGAATTAATTGTTTATCCATGTAATATCAATAAAAGTGTTCAGATATAAAGGATCCAGATACTTGTAATGATTATTACTCTCCACAAGGTAAGTGTATGTGGAAAGACTAAAATTGTATCATACTTTAATCATGTAATGAATTGTGGACGAATAAAACTAAATCTTGTTTGTTAAACGCTTGCTATTTTGATGCTCAATCTTTCATGTGCAAAGATATGACATGTTCATATTATACTATGGAATCTTAATGCCAATTTGGAGCTCCAACACCAGGTCCATATTTAAATAATTTGATTCCATGTGAATGGAATACATAAACTGGATAGTGCTAAGAAGCAAATCCTGTTGATTTGAATGCTAATAACTGTTATAGTAATAGTGCTATGACATATCACTGGAGTAGTAGCAAGTCTAGTAAAGGAGGTTGTGTATCATGTAAAAGTTCCATATTATCTATTTTCATTGGATTAATGATGATGATTATTATGATTATGTGATAAAATACAATTATTTAACAGAATCTAAAATTCATTAATGAAGATTCTTTTAGAAAATATTAAAATCAATTAATTTATCTTAATATGATTCTAATTTAATTGATTAATGATGAATGAAAATTGCATTACAAAAATATCATAAATTTTAAAGATCAGTTGGTTTTATTCTATGAAAGTATTATAATTCTGAGCATTATTATAATATTTTTAAATATAATATGTTAAACGAATTAATCCAGCTATTTTGCAGTAATGGTACTCATTCTAGTGAGTTGCTTTATAATGCTACCTTACAATTGAATGAGTTCTTGGATAAGAAAGATGTAGTGAGATGCTTTCCAAGAGTGTCAGAGAATCTTGGAGATCAATTGGTATAAGATATTGATGGATAATTAATAGCCAAATTTGAGGAAGGCATCCCATTAGCTTTTCCAGGCATATATTCGTGTTAATGAGAGTTTTGATGCTGTCCTTTCAGCAATGCTTAGTAGAGGCCTTGTTCATCCGAATGTAAGATTATTTTAGTTATATAATATAAGTTTTTAGTAAGATAGAAGAATGTAAATTCATTACAATCGTTGTTTTTATCAGAAGGATAGCATTTAGAGGCTGGAAGTGGGATGGTTAAGAATATGATTGAGATGTTGTTAGGGAAGTTGTGTGATTGTAACATAGCAGTTTGTAAGGCTACAGAATAGGTATGAATGTATTAATATTGATTAGACTTTGATAACATTAATAAGTTTGAATTAATATAAGTAATGTCATGCATAATTGCCTATGGGAATTCAATCTCAAGTGGAGCATTTTGTAGAGTAAATGAAAGAGACCAATTAAATAAGACAAGAGTTGAGATTGAGAGAGCCAATATCTAATGGATTGCCATTTGACAAGTTGGAAGACTTGAAAGATACTTAGTGGTAGATGAGAGCTGAAGCAATATAAAGAATATATGAAGAACTATAAGATGTGGTCTTGACTCCATTATAAGTAGAGGTCTTGTTTGAGCACATAGTAAATTTAGTGAATGATCATAACTTTAATATAGTGTTAACTACTTTATAGATTATGTAAAGATGTTTGTAGTTTAACATTGTAAAGAGTAGCAACATAGTTAATATATACACTAAGTTAGGGGATTCAAAATCAGCTATTAGAACTGCTGTTAGATAAGTGTTGGTCATGTATTTGTAGAAAATTGGAGATGGAGAATTATTGGTTTAAATCTTGTAGTGTCCAAACAAGAATACTTTTTACAAAGAAGAATCCTTAGATCTACTCATTGATCTAGTCTAAAGAAATAAGATGCTGGTAACCTGATTCCTCAATATGCAGCTTTCACAATACCTAGAGTTGGCCATCAAAGAAGTGGCTCCTTTCCTTGAAGACCAGAAATAGAAACTCCGCTCTAAAACAATTGAAACCCTAACTCAGTTGGCCACAATCAATCAGCCCTTGACTAAGCGAGTGTTTTAATAACTTGGTATTACTGAAGATCTCTTTAATCAAATCGATGTTAGTACAGCATCTTCAAACAAATCTGATCTTCCACAATTTCGATTCAAAAAAGAACAAAGAGATCCAAAGGAATAATATGCATAATCTTTTCCTGAACCAAAACATCAGTAATAATTTGATATACCCATTTTTCAATCATAATAACAAGGATATGTACCTACTATTATTTCCCAACCTTAAAAATAATAAAGAAGTGCTTAAAAAGCTGAATCTCATCCTCAATCTTCCAGTATTGAATTCAGATAAGCTCAATAAGAATAGGAATATAGTTAACCACCAGCTACTCAATAAAGTAAACCATTTAGAATAGTTAAAAATCCTTAATAAGACATTCCAGATCAAGATACTGGTCTTACTTATACTAAACCTTTCTAAAGAAAACCAAAGGCTGAAGCTGATAAAACATTCCAACCAATTTATTTGGATTCAGTTTAGCCTTTAGATTAACCAGAATCAGTTTTAAAAACCTTATTGAATGAATTAAGATATGATGATTGGAATAGATAATTTGAAGCTCTAAACAATCTTAGAAGATTGGCTAAACATAATACTGAATTACTCAGAAAATCAAACAATTTTCCATAAATTTTATAAGAAATGGTGAAATAAATTGAAAATTTAAGGAGTGGTGTTTCTAAAAATGCTTTGATTTCTCTATAAGAACTTAGTGATATCTATAAAAAAGACTTAGATTGTGTAATGGATTAAGCATTATAAAAGTTAATCAAAAAAGCAATTGATCTCAATACATTTATAAGTGAAGAGGTTAGAAAATCAACAATCTCTTTATTGTAAAATTGTAGTGAATAAAAATCTATCTCTCTTATCACTTAAGTTTATTAGAGTAAATCAATAGCTATTAAAGTGAACATATGTTATGCATTAAATAATTTATTAGATCCAAATAAATAACATTTTGAAAAAATGCTTTAAATTCTTTGTCTATATGCTTGTGATCAAGGTTAAGAAGTAAGATAAGTAGCTAAAGAAGGATTACTTAGTTTAATAAATTAAATGGATAAAAGAGAATTAGAATCATTAATCATAAAATTGGCACCTGATGGAGAATGTAAACGTATTATGACTATCATAAATGGTGAATCTACAACAACTTCTGAATTTAGAAAGTTTGGTGCTACTTAAACTAAAGAAGCTAGAACACCAGAATTAAGAAATAGAACTCCAAATACTAAGAAGTTATCAGCAGATTTTGAATAAATGCCAAATTATATGAATTAAGCAGAATTAGGAAAGGATTGGAAATAAAAAAAAGAAGCTATTGATTGGCTTTGTAATTTTGCAAAAAAAGAAGCATAAGCTTTGAATGGTCATAAATACTCCAATAAATTTTTGGATCTCTTATGCAAATTAATAGATGATGGTAATAAGAATATTGCTTTGTATACATGTGAATAGTTCATTCAATTAGTTGAACCACTTAAAGTATTTTATTACTATAATATAGCTTCCAATCTAAAATAATTATGTTAACATATGGAATGGGGTCTTTAAAGTTGTCTCATCGACGAATAATTAAGTAAGACAATCGGCTGAATCACTATTTCATGAACTTATGATACATATTGACATTCAATATTCATTACCTTAAATCTAACATCTCATATTGTATGGTCCAGCCAAATCTAAAGGCATAGCCATAACAATGTTAGCAAGTACTTATTATTAATAATATAATAAGATTTTGTATAATAATTTTATGATGAGCGACCGTAATTAGTAGTGAAGTATCTTGTACCTTTGGCTAAGAAATTGTAAGAAGAATAGAAACCAGATATTAAAATAGCATCATAGAAACTATTTTAAGCATTGGTTTCTACATGTCCAAACGATGTTGCTCATTTGAAGTTATTAAAATGAATATTATTATTTATTATATTTTTAATTAAATTTACTCATCATATTTGTTCAATGTTTAATTAATTTTCAATAGTTTCTAAATAAATCTTTTAATTAAATTTTTATTTAATCCCAAACGTCTTATTCCCTAAATTAATAAAGAACTCTGGCCATCCATTCATAAATTTAATTAATTCATCTTCTATATATTAAATCCTCATTATAGCATCTAATTTGAATTACTCTTGATTTTCCTTACTCATAAATATATTCAATAATTCTCTTTGAAAATAATAATCCAATCTTTCTACCAATATTTTAGCCTCTTAAAAAATTTCATGTTCTTCTTTATCCTTTTATCCACTCTCTATTAATGTTTACAATACTTGAATCATAGCTGGTTCATTATCCAAGAAATATTCCTCTGTCAAATATCTTATATGAGTATGACAAGATAATTAAATAAATCCTTTAGATACTAAACTAGAAGAATCCATATAAATAACTCTAAAAGATTATACTATACAATCATATTTGATGATATCTCTATATTTCCTCTCTTCTGTATATTGTCTTGGTTATATTTCAATAACATTTCCTAATGCAATACCCAAACATTAATCTTCAGCTTCTTTATTGTCATTTTTTGTAACCTCCACAAACATAGGATCATTAGATCTATAATCACATCCACCAGTGTTGTAATATTTATTCTATTTTTTCACAGTCTCATAGATCTTTACAATTATTTCTCCTGGACCTCCAGTATAATTACGTAAATCATTTTAAGCTAAATCCCAAGGTGGTCTATAAAGATTCCTTTTAAAAATATTAGTAGAATTAGGATCTGCTTTAGGTTTTGCAAATTTAAAACAATTAATATTTCCATCAGAATTAGGGAAACCTTGTATTCTGCATTTCCCTTTGAAAGTTTTTCTTCCAGGCAAAGTATAACCATCCACAATAATTTTAATACCCATAACTTCATTTTTATCATTATGTTCTATTAACATATTGAAATGTTGATCAGCTTATCCAACAATACATATACCTTCAGGAGTCATAATATGTTAATATTCAAATTATTTTCCTTTGACTTTTCTATATGGATCAAAAAATCTAAGTTGAAATTGCTAATCATTTGAATGTACCATTAAAATTTTATATTGATTATGTTTGCCAAAAAAAGATTTAGATATATTTGTAAATAATCAATGTTATATTTTGCTATTTTAATATGTTTACTTTTATTAATTTAAAAGAGTGTTAATTAAATTGTGTTTTAACAAAAAATGTAGATGTAAATGATTGCAATGATGAAATATAATTATATTATATTAATTTTCATATATATATTGAGAAACGGATAATGAAATCATTTATCTTATTAGGATTATTGTCCCTCACTTTTGCAGTGAGTATTAGTAGTCAAGGCACTTTAACAAATCCAACATCAAGAGTTGAAAGAATAATGACTAAATTTATGCAATTAAGTGAGATGAGTACACAATTTAACTTTAATAAACTTTTCGATGCAATTGATTAATTGAGTGCTTAATTAAAAGTACTTTAGTATAAATTATACTGATAGTAATCAGAAGTAGACGAGAACAATTTATTTGATGCTGATTTTGCTTAATATGTTGAGGATTAAGCATTTTATACAGATTTGGTTACTTTCTATACAGCTGAAGTAGCTTAACACACAGAGGATCTAAGATCTTTGAATAACCATTTAGACTCATATCAATAATAATTGACATAAAGATAAGAGGAATTAGATAGAACTCAAAAATAAAAAGCATAATTAGAAGAGACCATTAGATAAAATGAAATTACTTATAATAAATAAATTAGTGATTTCAATACAGCAATAGATGTTTTAGATTAAGCTATTTAATTATTGTCTGGTTTGAGAAGTAACTTAATAATAATATGAGTAGATCCTGTTTTAATCTAAACTGAATCAGATTAACTTAAGACATTAGCTAATAAATTAAATTCAATCAATTTGAAGAATCATAGAGTATTATATTAACCAATAATTGATATCTTTATGTAAATTGCATAAAATAAGTATCAATAATAAATCATAATTAGTTTGGCTAATTAAGATCTACTCAAAAAAGTGCTTAGTATGTTGAATGGACTTAGAAACTCATTAGATGGAGGAAGAAATGCATTAACTAGCAATTACAATAGTGAAAGAGCATCTAATTTAGAATTATTAGAGACTTACAATAAAAAAATTGATGCTCTTGTTAATGAAGTGATTCCAATGTTGTAAGATTTGATTGCTAATACAATTGGTATTTATTTATTTGATTACTTTTTTTTATAGAATAAATTAAGGTGAAGACTGAATTATTGAATAATGCCTAAGCCAATTTGGATGAAGCAAAAGAAACTTTATAATATATTGAAGATAGATGGGTTAAAAGAAAGGCTTAACATGCAGCATTGTTAGCAGAATATGAAAAAGAATAAGCACTTATAGCTTAAACTATAACTGTTTTGCAAAGAGGTGGTGTAAGAAGATAATGATTTAAATTTTATTTTATTTCACATCGGAGGCATACTCATTCCTGCAGGCATCATAGTTTATTACCCAGGTAAACCCATTCCCTTAGGTTATGAAATCAAACCAATATTTGGTGCTCCTGTCACTCCTTATCTTGTTATTGGTTAGGCTTTTCCTGGTCCTGGTTATAATTCTTATTTCTTTGGAGGTTAATGAGGAGGGGCTTCAGCTGATAATGATATTATATTATCGCCTCTTACGATGATCATTCCCAAAGTTCTTTTGGTTTCGATTTCATGGATTCCTACCTTACAAATAACTTCTACCTTGCTTTCTTATTCTGTATTCTTCGCATTCACTCAGAATCACATTCAAATGTTTGTCAAAAGCTAAAAAGGTTCCAACCAACATACGTCCATCACCTAAAGTAATACGAACTCTGTAATCAATCCATTAAAAAAATTTGCTTTTCTAAGACATATTTTAATATATTTTTTAATATATTTATATTAGATAATATATATAAAATACACTTTAATTAAACATAAATCACCGCTTAAAACAAAAATTTCTAATCTCTTGAAATGCATATCTGTCTGGTTCTTAAAACATTTATTATACTGTTTATTAGGCTGTTTTCTTAACATTAGGAGTAGATTAATTTTAAGAATTCTCCTTTTAAATAACAGTCTATATTCCAATTGAATTCATTTATTTTGGCTTTGGAATCTAACTAATCAGAAACATTAATCCTGCATTAATCTACTCCAACATCTCCTAATCTTTCTCTCTTTAATTTAATAAATAATCCATCTTCTATTTTAATTCAGTCTAAAAAATTTATGAATTCACTTACTATTTCATTATTGTCTTAAGATTAAATTTATTAAGACTTCTATTAAGATTCCTTAACAGGTTTATCAGTTCTCACAATAAAATCACTTAAATTCTCTGATATACTAGAGTGCTTTGACTATTCTCTTTATAAACTAAATTCATTAGAATTGCCAAAATTGTTTAACTAAGGTTTTTCTTTTTAAGTTTCTCTAAACTCATTCCAATTATCTGATTCACTAGTTCTATTGGTTTTCATTAAACCATTATTTGTTCTATTTGTCTTTACTAACCTTATATTCATTACAAATTACTTTTCTATTGCAAGGCAGAAATCAAATTAATGATCTAATCTTCATTATAATTATCTTATTCTTCATCAGAACTCATTTGTTTGTCGTTAAAAATATAAATTAAATTATAAATAATAATTATTATATGCTATTTATAAATTTTCATTTCTCCTCATAAATATCCCTTCATTTTCTTATTTATACTTTATCTAATTCATTTTGTGTTGTCTAATTTAATTATACTTAATTCTAGATAAGAAATTGATATAATATGATTTATATACATTTATAAAAATATAAAAATAATTGTAAAGAATCTAATTTCAATTTATTTGATTAATTTTATTAAATGATATATTGATTCATAATATATTTTCAATTATTTTTCCATATTATCATCTACATTTTATCTTTTATTTACAACATAATCTAATAAAAATACAAATGAAATTAGTTAATAAGATGATAAGTTGTAAAGAAACTAAATTTATATCTTTTTCAGTTGAAAAATTAATTTCAATAACAATTTATGATACATTGTTACTCAACTTTAAATAAGCAGTTTTAGTACATTATTATAAGCATTAAAGTCTTAATTTGTCTATTGTAAGTAAATGAACTTAATGATAAGATTCCTTGATTCTTTCAACTACTACAAAATGTGTTGTATTGTATCTTTCAATAGCAGTATAATTATTATCCTTCAACTTTTAAATGCTATCAATATTTTTAGTTTTTGATAATATACTAATATCAAATAAATTAATAAATATATTTTAATCAAGTTCAAATGCTAAAATTATATGATTGTTATCAATAAAGAGTGATTATTTAAATAATACATCTTATTCATATCGTATTATTCCTTATTATTCAAATTCAATCTAATCTAAATTATTTAGATCTAATATCATTCTCATTAAATAAGCTAAATGATATTTAAGAAAAAATATAAACTTGATTTCAATTTAATTGTTATTCTTGATGGTCTAATAGATCTAAATTACAATAAAGTCAACTGAATGAAATGATGGTGAGATATTAGGAAATAAGTTATTTAATTGGTAACTTTTATTGAAAAATATATTAGCAGAATATACATCATCTTCTATTTTGGTAAAATTTATAAATATCAATTCAAACTCCATTTATTTTATGTTGAAAATTAAGTAAGTAAAATTATTAATTTTGATGCCATCAAACAAGTCAAATTAAACAAATTGGAAAGTATTGATAAGGTTTTTATCAAAAATTGGCTTATTTTAAAACATAAAAAAGTACAAATCTTTGAAATAACTAAATATCTATAAATCATAGATTTGTTTAAAATTTATGAATTCTAAAATAAATTGAAATATTACAGTCAGTTTTATTTAAGATTTTGTAGTTCTAGAGTAAAATTTAATTTTCATCACAAAAATTATATTGACTAACTATTAGTGCACCATTTTCTTATGTATAAATTGCATGATTAGAATCATCTGGATTATATCCAATATAATAAACATTAGACTTAATATCTTAAGAATATAATATAGATGTGCTTTATCCAAAAATATTTCTTATTATTTATGATCTATTTACACAAATACCATATCTGTAATACTCACATATCACAGAATAATTGTTAAATATAAGTGGTAAATTAACTTAAATATTATTTGTTCCAACAATCTCAACAGCCTCAATATTTCCAAAGATATTCTCAATGTTAATAATATTCCCATTCAATATACTTTAATTCAAATTTAATTATTATAATCGATAATTTTTATTAATATTAATAAGATGGAATTCTAAATCCATACTTTAGTTGCTTATTTAAGAGTAAGTAGTCATTTTAAGTGATTTATCCTATATAAAATCAAAACTGTCTTAAGATAAATTGAGCTAAAAACATGGTTAATCCAATTTTTTTATGTAAAATTATTCTTGAAATTAAAAGTAATATTCATTTTCATTAGCAAAATCAAATTGATATCTTTCCTCTTCATCAATTTCAGTAATTGAAATTAAGGATTCAACTGCTGTTTATAAAATATCATATATCAATATATAGAAACTGTTATTTAAACTTCGAGCTTTTATCATTACAATTGACTTCTAAATTCTATATTAAAATGGGAATAAGATAGAATAATTGTATGTAGGAAGAGTGTAAAGTATAAATAATTCTTCTTAATAAACTCGATATAATTTAACATATTATTAATTATGATAACAAGTGAATAATAAAAGATAATCAGCAAATACATTTCTTACTTCAATAACCTACTCTTTTAATGTTAATATATGAAAGTAGGAAGATTTAAATTTGAACTATATAGAATTATTGTTAATATAAACATCATCCTTAATAAATTGTAGGGAAGTTTTACAATCAAATAAATACTTAGTTTATTCAAAGTCAAACCTATTTTAGAAAAGTTTAATCCCCACCTTATTACAATCTTCAAGTAAATAATACACAATAAAATTTAATTACATTGCCTAAATTATCATAATTCCAGTTTAATATATTCTCTTTTATATATCATCGAATTTTATTTGGTAAATTTCTATTTACTGTTAATAAACTATTGTTATTAACATGGCTTATCTATTAAAATATATGTCGATTAAATTAGCAAGTAGCAGAAATTTATATATTTTTATAGCTTAATTATTTTAAAAAAATAACAACTTCATAACAGTACTCCCTTCAATTATAGCTAAAATCATTTGATCATCTTTGAACTTATGTATAAATAGAAATTTGCTAATAGAGGAGATTCCGTGTAAATTAGATAAAATCGATAATCTGTACTCCTCTACTTTTATTTATTTCGAATCATTCTCTATTATCTAATTTATTTTAAAAGGAAGAGCTCTTTAATATCTTTTATAAGGTAAGCAGATTACTTCATTACTCCTTGTAGAGGTAATCATCTGATAATACAATACTGTATTCTAAAAGTATTAAATTGGATTATTTTAATCAAATAATTTTAGATTAATCACTTTACTAGGAGATTAACTTGACTTAGTATAAATTATTAATTATTTATCAGAATTTTTATAAGATACAAAAGATTTAGGTAAGATTAATTAAATTAGCTTTAATTATTAATTTGATATTACCATAAAATAGGGTAATTCACCAATTTTAATACAGTTTTTACTGTTGATAGATATTCTATTTGAGTAATAATTTTTGAATTTAACAAATATCTTATCTGTAAAGTGAAACACATAAAAATATTTTTTAATAAAAAAAACATTTTGAAACCCTTCACTACTGAAATTCAATTATTCATAATTCAAATACAATTATTAATTGTCCAAATCTGCTTCAACCAATGTTTTCAAAGATGGTCCATTGAAAGTTTAAAATTTTTTAACTTAAAATCCTGAATTTTAACTTAAATATGTTATTTCCTTTGTTTTGATTAAAAAAAGACATATACAATCGATATATGCTATAAATAGATCACCTGAAGAGCTAAACTAAATATCAATAAGTTATGATATCTATTTAGAAAATCCATCTACCTCTAATAAATCATATTTAGTAAGATTTAAAAATAATAGATTTGATATTGAAATAGAATAAAATAGTGTAGTTTAACATAATTTATTAAATATGATTAAAGTTTGATTATTATTAAAAATTGAATCAGATTAACAATTTGATTGAATTGGAATAATAATTTGATCAAATATTTATGATTAATTAAGAATTTAAATAATAGTATTAGTTGAATTATAATTACATTAAATTATATAAATGAATTAATCTAATTTATATAATTTAATGCAATCTTATTAATTTAACAATATTTAACAATCCTTTTATTTTATTATTATTTCATCATCTTAAATGTAATTATGTATTTCATATAAACATTCAATACTACCATTCTTTAATAAAATTATATCAATATTATTATTATTATAATTATTACTATTATTATTATTATTATTATTATTATTATTATTATTATTATTAT